>JAVXUP010003535.1:0-64125 GCA_033070095.1 Escallonia herrerae | reverse complement strand
AAAGGTACTCATTACAAGGTAATGCCTTGTAATGAGCCTTTGGATGTCCAGTTTGGACAGTTTGGAAAAGCTAATTGTTTATAAAACAGTATTTTGACTCATGCTTTATGTTCTATGTCGTGGATATTTGGTACACGTTCTCGTGTGTTTCTCTGGGTGCATACAGATCTGGTGTTCTAACATCCGTCAAACCTTCCTGAGCAAGGTTAGATGAATGTTAGAACACCTAATCGATGTGGTGTACTTGGAGAAATGCGGGGAGGTGCTGCCGAATTTTCCACAGACATCGGACTAAGCATGAGTTATTCACTGTTTTATAAACATGTGCTTTTCTGAATGGGATAGGACCACTACCTGTGTCAAGAGTGGAGGGAAAATATGTAGACATGTTGTAACATTCATGCATTGATATTTACATCGGCAATGCCTAATCACTGGTCATTATTGAAGATGGTATACAGTACGATAATTCAGTCGTCATGTCAGTCGATCGAAGTTGGATGAAAAGGAAGAATGCTGAAGATTTTGAGTGTCGCGTTGACGAATTTCTCGACTTCGCTTATGCGCATCCTGCACATGTTGACCTTGATAAGATAAGGTGTCCGTGCGGTAGATGTGAGTTGTTGCACTGGAGAAAAAGAATTGAAGTAAAATAGCATCTTCGTCGGTACAGTTTTATGGGTGGATACACAAGGTGGACGCAGCACGGGGAAACGATAGTATTGTCGTCCAACCTGGCTAGTCAAACTGAAGTTAGGGAGGAGGCACGATATGATTTCCGAGATATGATTATGGATGCTGGGCATGCTAATGTTGACTGGGGTAACGACAGTCCACAACCGCCGAACGAGGGGGCTCATCAGTTTTATGAGTTGTTGAGAGCTGCGGAAGAGCCGCTATGGGATGGAGCTCCGAAACACACACGGCTGTCTGCGGTTAGTAGGTTATTACAGTTGAAATCAGACCACGGGCTGAGTGAGAAAGGTTTTAACGAGTTTGTTACCTTCATCAAAGAAATACTGCCCGAAAGTGAAAAGTTACTGCCGTCGTACTATGACGCAAAGAAAATGATGAGGAAACTTGGGTTGAGCTATCACCGGATAGATGCGTGCAATAACGATTGTGTATTATTCTGGAAAGAGAATAAGGATTTGTCTTTATGTCCGGTATGTGATCATTCGAGGTACAAACCGGACAAAGGGAAGAAGAAAAACATTGCATGGAAGATATTGCGATATTTTCCGGTCACACCACGGCTTCAGAGAATGTACTACTCCTCCAGTACAGCTGAACATATGAGGGCTCACCGTGAGACTCACAGCAACGATGCCGATGTGCTGACACACCCAGCTGATGGAGAGGCGTGGAAGGAGTTTGACCGCAGGCATCCAGTCTTTGCTCAGGAAGTTCAGAATGTTAGACTTGGTCTGGCAACCGATCGATGGGTTCAACCCTTTCGGTCAGTCTACCACGCCTTACTCCTGTTGGCCTGTTATTATTGTCCCTTACAACCTTCCACCAGGCATGTGCATGAAGAAACTATATATGTTCTTGTTGTTGCTTATTCCGGGGCCGAAGAGTCCCGGTAAGGACATAGATGTGTATTTAAGGCGTTGATTGATGAGTTAAAACAATTATGGTGGAATCATGGAGTCGAAACATATGATGCATCCCTTAAACAAAATTTTTAGATGAGGGCTGCTTTCATGTGGACTATACATGATTTCCCCGCATTGGGAATGACGTGTGGCTGGAGCACACATGGGAAGCTAGCATGCCCTGCTTGTATGGGCGTGAACCCCGGTCATACGTTAAAGCACGACGGAAAGGCCTCGTGGTTCGGATGTCACCGTAAGCATTTACCACCGGGCCATCAGTTTTGTAGGCAGAAGGATAAATTTGACGGGACAATCGAGCGTGAGGTTGTCACACTGGACTACCCATCTGGTAAAGAAGTACTCTCACACCTGGAGGCACTTGATACTGACATACCACACGGTAAGGGTGTGCCGGATCGGAAGATTGCAGGGTTCGGGAAAGAGCACAACTGGAGAAAATTTTGTATCTTCTGAGAGTTACCCTACTGGAGGACGCTCGTTATCCGAAACAACATGGATGTGATGCATATTGAGAAGAACGTTTTTGATAATGTGTTCAACACAGTGATGAATGTCAAGGGCAAATCGAAAGATCACCTTAAAGCGAGAAGGGATCTACAACAGTTGGGTGTACGCCGTGAATTGCATCCTCGGACAGTCAGTGGGAGGACCATACTTCCGAAAGCACCTTACTGTCTAGACAAGAAACAAGTGGAGAAGGTCTGTCAGTGGGTTAAGAATTTGAAGCTTCCGGATGGGTTTGCGTCCAACATATCACGTTGTTGCAATGTATCGGAATGCAAGTTCCAAGGGATGAAGAGTCACGACTGCCACGTATTCATGGAGAGATTCATTCCTATTGCCTTCCGGGGACTGTTGCCACGTGTTGTTTACGAGACTTTGACTGAATTATCTCATTTCTTTCGAGATATATGCGCTTCTACGATCCGAGTGAGTAACATGGAAGTGCTTGAGAAGAACATTGTGGTGACGATTTGCAAGCTGGAGAAAATCTTCCCACCTTCGTTCTTTGATTCAATGGAGCATCTGCCTGTTCACTTGGCATATGAAGCTAAGATGGGTGGACCCGTACAATATCGGTGGATGTATCCCTTCGAGAGGTAATCCTTAAATTGTTATAGTTGTTCGTTTACACTTAATGCGACATCTGTTATCATTGATATTTCACCTAACTCGATTCGCTAAACTTCTAGGTTCATGTTCCATTTAAAGAAAAAAGTCCGTAATAAGGCTCGGGTTGAAGGCTCAATTGCGGAGGCTTACGTAATGGAAGAACTTGTAAACTTTTGTAGTCAATATTTCGGGCCTAATGTTGGTACGAGGTTAAATCAACTAGGCTGAAATGACCCCGGATCAAGCACTAATTTGGAAGGGCAATTGTCAATATTCAAGCAGCCAGGGAGTCCGTTCGGCTGAACGTATACTCGATGGCTAACGGATGAAGAGTACAGTGCTGCAACAATATATGCCCTTCTAAATTGCGATGAAGTTTCGGCATTCGTTGAGTAAGTTGAAGTCTTAATTCACTTACATTGTTGTACATAATTGAAAGTGTGTGTTAAGTGAGTCAACTATATTGGTTTGCAGTGAGTTCGATGCGGAATCCTTAATCACTGATCCCGCTGGACTTGAATCTCATCGAAAATCACAATTTGTACAGTGGTTCAAAATTCGTGTAAGATTGTTTAACGAGATTATATTATGTGTTATATACAGTTCTGTGGCCAATTAGTATACTGATTTATCCTTAATTTTTACCGTCATCTACAATAGGTTCAGTCAATGGATAGACCAGTGGCCTCATGCTTGAAATTACTAGCCGAAGGCCCTAACAAACAAACATCCTGTTACGGAGGCTATATCATCAACGGGTTTAGGTTTAACGTAAAAGATGATGACCGAACAAAACAAACCCAAAACAGTGGAGTCTTGGTCAACGGCGACTGTTATGCCGAGAATTGCATGGATTTTTACGGAGAGCTAGATGAGATTGTTGAGCTAACATATTTGGGTTCCCAAAACCGCCTGGTAATGTTCAAGTGTACGTGGTTCGATGTCACATGCAGTAGAGGAATCCGTGTTAGCTCTCAAGGGATTGTAGATGTCAATGTCAAGTCAAGACTTGCATCAGACGAGCCCTTTGTGTTTGCTAGTCAAGCTGTACAAGTCTTTTACGCGGAGGACGTCGCCAATCCCAAATCTCATTGGTATACAACTATCAAGTCCAAGAAATTGCCCGTGACATATGACAGTGAGCTAGACTCCTTTCAAGCCGACCAACCACGTGTCTTGTTCCCTGTTGAGGTCAACAACGAGGAGGACGATCTTCCTCTTCCAACAACACTTCTTGTGGGAGAAGAAGTCGTAGATGATGACGCGGAAGATGTTGAAAGTGTTGGAGATGATGTGACCGAGTCTACTGATGAAGAGGATGAATTAGAAGATGAAGAGGACGACGAGTCCCACGAAGAAGAGGGCGACGAGGAAAGTGATGAAGATGATTCGCAAACTGAAAATGATTGACTTGTAATGTTGTAACATCACGGGAAAAATGTAGTAACATTTTAGAACTTGGTGTTTATTGATGTGTTTTTGCACATTCGTTCATATATATATATATATATATATATATATATATATATATATATATATATATATATATATATATATATATATATATATATATATATATATATATATATAGTGCCGATGATGATTTATGCCTAAATTATTGTTTTTCACGTGTTAATGTCTTTGTATATAATCTATATGAAGTCAGATATGGATAGGATACGGGCTATTCGTGGCCGGGCTGGACGCCGAGCTGCTTCCTCCCCGGTTAGTCCCACCTCGTCATTGCCTACTGATGACGAGGCACAGAGTGATCGCGGACAGCCATCGGGGGCCCAGCCCCAGCCGTCGCCTTCACCGTCGCCCCAGCCCCAGCCGTCGCCCCAGCCCTAGCTCGAGCCGTCGCCCCAGCCCGACGCAGATTCATCCCACACGCGCGTGCATTCTCCATCTTCCGTGGGTTCTACCTCAGGTATAGTTGATAACGGTGTTTCGTACATTTTCGCTAGCCTTATATTTGAACTGTATTAATGTCTGTGTTTTGTAGGATCTCGACGAGGCCGTGGTCCGACACGCGGGGTACGCATCGACCCCCAGCGTAAACAGAGAGTTACGCTCACGGGCCTGTAAGTACTAAAAATATCACCCCATGCCTTATGTTTAAAATTTTGGGGTGTTAATTTATATTTGAACTGTATTAATTAATTTAATTACTTCTTTGGCAGGATCCTGGAGAATATTGCGAGGACGAAGATCGGCGTTCTTGTGAAGGGCCGATTCTTCGAGCCACGCCTGTACTGGAAGGACTGGGATGCCGCTGCGAGGGAGGCCCTATGGGAGGAGTGGCTGGTACGGTGAAGTATTTTTTTCAGCGTTAGTAAATGTTAAATTACAGTTTGTTTTATGTTGTTAATTTGTGTTATTGAATGCCTTACAGGAGGGGTTCACGTTTGACACGCCTCAGCAGCAGGTACTGGGGCAGCAGGCTTTCTTTGCCTACATCGGCAAGAATTACCGCCGATGGCTCCACGATGCACGGGACCGGGCGAAGAAGGCGCTGCCCGCGGGTGCCCCGATGACGGACATGGCGAGATATCCCCCACATTGGATATCTCACCGTGTATGGGGGAGATGATAGATCGGTGGGCTACGGATCCAGGTTGGGACGCCAAGAGTAAGAGCGGGACTGAGAACAGACAGAACAAAGATCCGACGCACACGGGGGGGTCGGTGCCACACGACATCGTCCGACACAAGAACGCGGTCGAGCACCCGGATCTGGAGGACGATGAGGTCGTAGCTCTGACGTATAATCAGACGCACGTGCGGAAGAAGGACAAGGACGAGACGCACCGGGCGGGCGACTATATTTCAGATATTGCCCGGCGGATCGATGTGAGTCAATTTATTTAAGTTAATGTTTTTTCTTTCTATCCTCAATGTCTGTTTCGTTAATTAATGCCCTAACATATCGTTAAACCACTATTTTTGCAGGCCTCGTATGAACAGCTAAGGGGGTCCGAGCAGCAGTCCGGACAGCCATCAGCGTCCACTAGTACGGCTGCGAGTACTGGGGGGTTGAAGCGATGGCTGGATACGCCGGAGGTCGTGAATCGGCCGAAAGGCCGCATACGCGGCCTGCCTAGCACGACTGCTCGTGCCGTGATAGGAGCGTCCTCACCCCCTGCTGCCCCTCCACAGACACCGGCTCCTCGGCCTCAGTTGGACGACGAGGAGATCCAGCGCATTGCTACAGTGGTGTGCCGGATGATCAGGGAGCAGGGCACTGCTGGACAGGCCGCCCCGCCCCGGCCCCGGATCAGCAGGATCCAGATCCGGGACTCGGGAACCCCTGATGAGCCCCTTCCCGTGCCCGTTCCTAGCTTCCCCCCCGTGCCCGCCTTGTACTCTTCTCCCCTCTCCTAACCGGCTATATCCGGTTCCCGGCTTGTACATATATGAATTTTTTTTATAATTGATTATATATATTTCTTTCTGTATTGATTATTGCGCGTTGTTGTTGAAATTTGAAAATTGTATTACAGGTTTGGGTAATTGAAAAATAAAAAAAAAATTCAAAAAAAAAATTGACTTTTGGCGACGGATTAATTCCGTCGCTAAAGTATTCCCACAATCAGTTATTTAGAGACGGAATATTCCGTCTCAAAAATATAAATCCGTCGCTAAAGAATATAATTCGCGACGGAATATCCGTCGCTAATTAAAATAAATCCGTCGGTAAAAATGACATATTTAGCGACGGATTTAAAACATTCCGTCGCTAAACTATTAGTGACGGGCTTTTATACGAGGGATTTTTAGCGACGGTGAATCCGTCGCTAATTCTTTTAGCGACGGATTTTTGGCTTTTAGCGACGGATTACCCCGTCGCTAAAACCCTGTTTTCTTGTAGTGGTTGATGACGTGCTGTTGAATTCTTGTTGTAATGATTGGTTACCAGTTAGTCATTGTGACCGGTATACGCATATTTGAATTGTGCCGTATAGAACTTAGGGCAAAATAAATTCCCTTAGTCTGCCATATTGAAGGAATTTAGTGAGGATGATGGGTGTCCTAGTATGCTATGATTCAATTCGACTAGCATTCTTGCAGATGATGATGATGTTGTGTAGGGGTTATCATGTGGTTGTTGTGAGATGTCGGCAGTTATTGATAGCCGATATCTCTTCTCTTTGAGAACACTATTGAGGACTTGTGACAAATTTCTCCTGAGTCTGCCCTGTCGTCGATGATGATGTTGTTGAGGTCGTTGCGTGTTGTTGTGAAATGTTGGCACTTACTGGTAGTCGACATTCCTCTTATGTAAGAACGTTGTTGAGGGCTTGGGGTAATCTTCTCCCAAGTCCGCCATGTTGATGATGTTACGTTGAACTCTTGTTGTTAGGTCTGAACATCGGCTGATCTTCTGATCTGGTGTTCCTTGTTAAGCTATGTTGTTGAGGACATAAGGTGAAATAAATTTTTCCTTAGTCGGTCCCATTAAAGAAGTCATGCTGCTTGGTTGTATGGTGGTTAGGGAAAGCACTCTAGATGAGTTCCCTTCTTGTCGACAATGTCTCTTCCATTTACTTGAGACTGAGATGAACATCCTGCAAAATGGGACATCAATATGAGCGGGATGGCCTATGAATTATGATCACTGGCCAAAGAGGATGAATGTCGCTCAAGCAGAGTCTGTCGTGTCTGGTCGTGTCCACGTTGCATTTCATTTGATTTTATTTTGGTGTTGATGATTTTAATGATTGGTATTTCAATGATGTTTATCTTTATGACCTTTGATTTTGGGTCCACTTACATAGTCGGTCAGTCAATCAGTCCAGTCCATGAGGAGGTGGCAGTAAGGCTCTTTATTGGGCCTTGAAGTCGCTCAGTCTAATGAAAGAACATATCGTTTGACAATCATGTTGATGTCGTAAATTTATTGTAACTCTTGATTCATTGTTATCGTCGAGATGATTATTATTCCTCCGAGTCTTTTGAATCATTTGTACACGATACTCCTCGTGTAGTCTATTACTGGGTGATTTGCACTCATTCTTTATGTTGTATGGTGCAGGCTCTAAGGTTGATCAAGGAGAACCCTCTAGAAAAAGAAGAGAAACAAACTAGAAAAGTTTAGCAAGGGGACAAGTTGTGTGAGGTAAGACAAGCTGGAAATGGTAAGATAAATATTAAGCTACGAGATAGGTTGATAAGAGTCACACGACTATAGTAGTATATTAGGTTGTAACCATTCATGTTATTTAGAGACTTGAAAGTCTTCCGCTGTAGTATGATATATGTTTGTAAGAAATTTTTTTTATAAGGATGCATTTTGGAGCGTCTATTAATGATGTATGAGTATGAGGATGTAGTTGCTCTGTATTTAGTACAGGATTTTGAATGTAATTATGCTCGATAACTCAGCCCGGTGACGTCACTTGGGTTGGGGGGTGTCACATTAATCATTGTGAATTTGTGAAAAAACTTATGGATTATATCAAATTCTTATACTCTGGGAAAGGTAACATATCCCGGGTGGTTTTTTTGGCTCTCACTGAGAATGATTGAAAAGCAAAATCTGTCCGTTAGACAATGTCGCGGACAGTGGGGGAAGTGAATTTTCTAAGTGTGGGGGAAGTGAATTTTCTATGTGGGGGAAGTGAATTTTCTAAGTGTGGGGGAAATGAATTTTCTAAGTGTTATAAGGCATTCTGCTGGCCCGTCCACTAGACAATATCGCGAACGGTGGGGGTGGGGGTGGGAAAAAGGCATTCTGCTGGCCCGTCTGCTAGACAATATCGCGGACGGTGGGGGTGGGGAAAATTTTCCAAGTGTTGATATAAGGCATTCTGCTGGCCCGTCCGCTAGACAATATCGCGGACGGTGGGGGTAGGAAAAAAGGCATTCTGCTGGCCCGTCCGCTAGACAATATCAAGGACGGTGGGGTGGGGAAAAAGGCATTCTGCTGGCCCGTCCGCTAAACAATATCGCGGACGGTGGGGTGGGGAAAAAAGGCATTCTGCTAGCCCGTCCGCTAGTGAACCGTCCGCTAGTGAATTTTCTAAGTGCTGATATAAGGTACTCTGCTGGCCCGTCCGCTTGACAATATCGCGGACGGTGGGGGTGGGGAAAAATTTTGAAGGTATTTTCTTGGCCCGTCCGCTAGACACAATGTAGCGTTATGCAGTTTTAATAAATTGGCGTCCGAAGACAATGTATCTCAAACCGCACAATTAAGCGAGAAAAAATTTGGAAACATAATGAACATGTATACAATAAATTTGGTTATTATTAATAAATTAGGGTTCACATTGGGGGAAATAAATTTTTTCACAAGCGCTCCGATCAAAGATTACAACTTGAAAATCCCACCACCCAAGGTGTTCAAACACTACAAAGTCCCCGAGTTCGAGGCCATGCTGGCGCACGAAGACGTTCCAACCCTCTGCGAATTGCTTTTTTTGGGGTCGGCCGGGCTTCAGCTTGATTTCAACCTGCCAGGCCCCCTTGCGGCTATATAATCTTGAACTGTCATGAATTGTTGTAAATTGATTGGTAAAGGCTTCCGGTATGTCCTAACAAACACAATACAAAAAATAGGTTAGTTTTTAACCAAAAGATCAAACTTTTAACACACAAAAATACAGAGAAAGAGGGATGGGCTACAAGTTCATTCTCAAATCCCGGCATCATGACTTTGAAAAAGTGTTTGCCTGCTAGGTGCAAGTTGCCAATAAAATCGTAGGTGGTCTCCGATCCAGAAGCCATCGAGGTCGGCGATGAGGGGAGGACGGTGGTGTCGCCGGAGATGTGGGTCGCCGTAGATGGGGTAGCAGCTTGGGTTAGATGTTCGAGAGAGAGAGAGAGAGAGAGTATAGCGGACTGATAAAAGCTGTTGCCCGTTTTGATTAATATGTACAGTAGGATAGAGGTCCGCTACATTGTATAGCGGACATAAATGAAGACCAAAAGTTTTTCTGCGATGACGTCCGCTACATTGTATAGCGGACATAAATGAAGACCAAAAGTTTTTCTGCGATGACGTTCGCTACATTGTATAGCGGACATAAATGATGTCCAAAAGTTTTTCTGCGATGACGTCCGCTACATTGTATAGCGGACATAAATGATAACCAAAAAATTAGGACTATGCATATCCATCCGCTACATCAGAAATCGCTACATCAGAAAAAATAATTCCGGTATTCGGTCGAAAAATTATTAGAAAAAATTATTACAAATGTCAAACTTATACAAAAAATTAAAGGTCCACTACAGCTTGTCCGTCCTCATCTTCGGCGTCATCTTCTGCCCCATCTTGCAAACCCCCGGGACTTATCCCCAGTGCCTTGTAATGGTTCCGCTTGTCGTGGTCGGTCATTTTGTTGCACAATGCACACCTTCGCAGCTTTTTAGGTTGAGTTGCCGTTTCAATTGAGCTTTTCATCCGCGTAGATCTCTTGCGGCCTTTCGTTTGCGATATAATTGGATCCAACGGCCGGATATCATTGTCGCCTTCCTCCCCCGGCTCGTCATCTTCTGATTCCGTCGTAGGCTCGGTGTCAACCGCATTGCTGACTGAAGCTGCTTCCAACTGGTCGACGATGGGCTCTTGCTGCTGAGCTACCTCGAGGAGATGTTTATAACCGACCATTGTAGCAGCAGCCTTTACGGACAAACGGGTGAACATCGTCACCAGATGATTATACCGCAACGTCTCTGATTCTTCAAAGTCAGTATACGGGTGCTCCGGAAAGGAAATGGTACCGTGCAACCTGTTTGCACCTTTCGTCCACCGTGGCAGGACGTATTTATCGGGGATTGTCCTGATATTCTTCTGGGTGAAAAACCGCAGAATGTGTCTACACAGGATGCCATGGAACTCAAACTTCTTGCAAACACATGTCACCGAGTCCGTCAATGTGTCGTGGCTCACCGTATAAATTCTGCGCAGCTTCTCAGGGACGAGGTCATTCACGAGCGAATAAACCTTGTACTCACGCGTAGACATTTCTGCCACCTTGTTATACGTCCCGATTTTCGCAGCTCTACTTGGTATAGCAAGAAGATCTCCTTCGTATAGACTTTGGCACCGTTCAGCTCCAGCGGGGTCTCTAGCAACCTTCTCCTTTGTTTGTACGTTGTTGCAAAGTCGGCAGCCCTTTCTTTTACGAACAACGAAGCTACCGCTTTTTGTGCGGATGCAACGAAAGTCTTCAAATTGGTAGTTGTACCCACATAACTATCGAACGTGGCATTCATAGATTCACTCCTGCCCGTCGTTTTCATGCCCGCTGAAAAATACCTCCTCGTGTAAACGCCAATCCATTGCTCTTTGCGCTCGTACAAGTGCTGGAGCCACTCGTTGTCTTGCAATGAGTAATCCCGAACAAGCTTTTCCCACCTCTCCTCGAATTCCTCAATCGTTAATGACTTGGTAATGCACTTGTCAAAATCCTGTTTAAAGTCTGGATACTTTGCGTACACGTGATGCAGACGTTCAGGGTATTTGTTGCTTATGTGCCAAGTGCACAAGTTGTGCCGGGTGTCTGGGAAGACGGTCGCAATAGCCTTCTTCATTGCCAAATCTTGATCGGTGATGATCACTTTGGGTGCTTTGAAGTTCATTGCTTCCAGCCACGTCCTAAACAACCATACATGTATATATATGTACATATATATATATATACATATATATATATATACATATATATATATATATATATATACATACATACATACATATATGTACATATACATACATACATATATATATGTACATACATATATGTACATATATATATGTACATACATATATGTACATATATATATATATATATGTACATATATATAAGTATTTGACGGTGTCGATAGGGGTGTTTTGGAAACAATTCAAAGCACAAGTCATCTCGAAGAGTGGGTACTAAACGAGGAACAAATACAAATATTACACCGTCAAAATTTATCTATAGGTCCTCAGAAGCTCACCGCCACGGATAAGCTCCTTGAAGAGTCTTCTGAAAATATTACTGTAGCGAATAACAGAATGGTGACAGAAGAAGAAAGTTCAAGACTTGAGTAGCAATGTGAAGCAGAGGATGCACGAATTTTGCCTCCGAGAGAAGATTGAAGCAGTGGAAGCAGACCACGCAGGATACAGTGGCTCCCTTCAAGAAGCCCACCAATAACAAGATAAGAAAGAAGGACCGATGGCTCTCCTTGGTGAGGGGGTAAGAAAAGTGTAAGGAAGACACTTGCATGCCCCTAAGCGGTGGAGCGAGGAGAGTTTAAGCACCCGTCAGCCAACAGTGTCACACTTGGAGGTAAGGGAGACAAAAAGATTGAGTAAGCACAACTCTGTACCCTTGCTAGTTCGTACACCACACCTTTTTGTTCTGCGGGGCATCTATTAACTTCTATCGCAATAGGGCTTCGGAGGCTTTGAATGCTCGAAAGGAGGCCTCACTAAGCCCACGCACTCAGGGAATTGATTAGGATGGGGCTACTTTTATGGTGTTTGTGTATCTCATCCAGAAACCTTCTTTTGTATCTTACCAACGAATGAATTGTCTTTTATGTGCATACATGTTGTGCAACATTAGCAGTACACTACTGAAAAGCTTAATGCAAGAACAGTCATTGTCACAAAAGGTGCTTGTTGAAGGAATTTACACAAAATGCTAAAGAATTATAATAACAATACCTGCTAAGCTAGAAGAACTGAATAAGAACTAGATTGGTAGTTAGATGAGTAAGATATGACGTATCCCTAACCAAAATCAATGCCATGGGCATGAAACTTGCAGAGGCGTTTATCCATATACCAAGTCCAAGGAACTACAGTCCCATACAAGAGGCCCCTGGTCTTCCAAGTTTAACCATCTAATAGGGACATTCACAAATTTGGAGAGAGCTTTGCAAGGGAGCCAATACTTTCACTTGTTAAAGTTCTAAACCAGTCTTGAAAAAAGGTCATGCCGGTAACACGTAGTACGAATTTGTGCTTGCTTTCAGACCTCATCTAGATCTAGGTTTGCACAGAGGTCGTCAACATCCCGAGCTTCACTGGCCGGTTCAAACTCTAAGCAATAAGATCCCAATTTCCGATTAGATGACAGCTTTAGTACCAAAAGCCAAGTTAAAAAGGATCTCCCTGGTAGGACTTCTTGTCGTGGTTGGGTAAGCAAAAATGATTTCTGGGACCTAAGTCAACCAAAAAGCCTTTTGGCAGAATCCAACAACTTCTGCAACCCTTACAGATATCTGCGATTAGTAAATTTATGTTTGATTATTAGACTCTGGGTGTGCCACAGAGGTAAAAGAATGCTCTATAAATAGGTTAGGGCAAGAAGTTATGAATTTTGAGTTATCGAACTGCTTGCCATTGTCAGTGACAATGATCTTTGGTACACCAAACCGATACGTGGCTGCCCGCCAGAGGAAATCTTCGCACTTATGTGTTGACTTGTTGATTTTGATGATTCCAGACTTATTATCTCTAACATTAATCTGACAACATTATTAAGATAAGCATTTCAGGATTTATCATAATCACACAAAGACAAGATCTTGACATGGACAAACAAAGCTTCAACTTGGACTTGGACTGGGACTCGGGATTTAAAGATGCAAGAACCTGAAGACTATTTTTCCTTGTTAGTATTTCTAAGTCTTTCTTAAAAGATCTGACAGAAATTCAAGTAAAGAACCAAAAGTGTTTCTTTTAGTCGAAGGCAGACAACTTTTAGTCGACTAAATTGGGTAGTTCTTTCTTTCCGGTCTTAAAATGTACTTTTAATTGAAGCCAAATGTTTTAGTCGAAACTAAAACTTTTAGGCCAAATGTTTTAGTCGAATCCAAATCTTTTAGTCGAAGTCGAATGTTTTAGTCTAATCCAAATGTTTTAGTCGAAGCCAAAACTTTTAGAAGGTAAAATGTTTTAGTTGAAGCAAAACTTTTAGTTGACTCAATCTCTTGTTTTACTCGAATCCTTTTTCGGACTTTTCCTTCCTAACAGTTCATTTCCGTTACTTGTATAAAAAGGGGTCCTTGAGAGCATTTAATACACTTCTCGCTAATCTTTTTCATACTCTCAAAAATCATCTCAAAAACTCTTTCTCATCTTGATCTATTATTCTCATCTATTCTCTATTGAGTGAGTTCATCTTTGAGATAGTTCATTGTAAGCTTCTTGGTTTGGTTCTTGAAAGAATATAGATCTTCCCACCTAAGATGGTTTAGTCTTAGTTTTCATTGTAACACCTGCTCAAGAAGGAGCTTGCTTGTATTCAAATTGTAAATCTCTTTTCATTTGTAAACTGTTGGAAACCATGGAAAGGTTTTGGAAATTGAACTTCGGTTTGAGCTAGCACCCAAAGCTAGCTGGTTTAGTGAAAGGCTTGAGTAGGTCTCCCTTGTGTGGAGTGCTCGAGGACTGAACGTAGGCTGGTGGGGCCGAACCAGTATATATCTCTTGTTGAATTTATTACTGTTATATCTGTCACTACTCTGTAATCTTGTTTTTACTTTATACTTAAAGTTGTAAAACACCTATTCACCCCCTCTAGGTGTATTTAGGGACCTACATTATGTTCTGTGATGGTGGTAGAAGGTTTGGCATGTACCCATTTGGTGAAGTAGTGCAGAGATATAGCCCGGAGAAATAGGAAAGGGGCGGACCAAAAAGATGCATGCTCCTCTAGCAAGTGGCATCTATTTTCCATTAGCATAAGAAGAGTTGTTAACTGATGTGGAATACGTGAGAAGCGTTAGCATTTATGCCTTTTTATGAAAGTCTGACATTCTGTACCATATGCCCATATTAGCCTGTCCCAAATCTGGTGTACTAAAGCTTTTACCAAAATTCCTTCATGCACTTCCCTGATGCAGCTAGGGATGGAATTAAACAACTTAAGTATGGTAGAGTGAATTGACAATTGTACTTGATATCGTTAGTTAAAGCATTGCGAGAGGCTCAAGTTAGGAACTTTCGAGACTCTTTTAAGCTAAGGTAAGGTGCCTCTTTCTGATAAGTCTTAAGAAGCTATGTTGCATGGACTCTTCAAATATATGAAATATGTGTTAGACACTTGACAATTGGTCATGGATATGAACTATGTGTCTGACACATCTTAAGGATATGCCACTAAGAACACTTAGTGTTTGTTTTAGTTTGTTATAGCATTGAGGTGATATAAGTTATAGCATTGTGTTTGACACTTCTGAAGTTTGCCTAAAACAACCAGCGCCTCCTAAGTATTTTTATTACACTAAGCTACAAACTTTTATTTTTTTCAGTTAACAGAGTTAACAAAATCAATGAAAAGACGATAATACACATCATAAAAAAATAAATTTACCCAATTTGTCATCCCCTCCCCCTCTCTCTCCTCTCTCACTCACTCACTCACTCACTCACTCACACACACACACACACACACACATACATACACCAACGAACCACCGCGGTGTCATTGTCATCCCCCTCTTCCCTACTGCCCCGCCAAAACCACCAACGCCAGATCTATAACCAAACCACCGTTACAAGATCCACCTTATTCGGCCTTTTCCTCACTACTAATAGCCTGATTCCATTGCCACCATTATCAATTCACATGGCAAAGATTGTCAATCTTCTCTACAACTCCATCCTTCAAGCCCACTTCCACTCGTCATCCTTTAATCCACAAACACTATATTTTTCTGCAATCCGCTTGCACCAACAATGATAATCAACACCAAAACCCAAAACCCAAAACCAAGACCAACCATTAATAAAACCCAAACCATGGCTGGACCCACCAACACAAAATCACGCACACCTACTATTCATACTTCCTCATGCTCAAAAATGTCAGTCGAAACAGAAACCTTAACTCTGCATGAAACATCTTATACTCTATCCTAAAGAGGTCAAATGGCGTTGTTCATCTGCAAGAAAAGTTCTTCAATAGTTTGATAAGAAGCTTCGCTAGTGTCGGATTGTTCAATGAGTCAATTAAGGTGTTTATGGAAATGAGAAGTATTGGGGTTTCGCCTTTATGGTTACATTTCAACAGTTTGCTTGATATTTTGCTGCAACATGGGCAATCTGGGATGGCACACCAACTGTTTGATTAAATGCTTAAGACGTATGGGGTTACACTGGACACATGCAAGAAAATTGAAGGGGGTGGGGCAGTGGTGGTTATGGTTGAATATCATCAACTGGTGGGTCTTCTTTTGATCAGTGTGTGGCAGGGCAATGGAAGGAGGTGGAAAAGTGGTGGTTATGGTTGATGATCAGCGTGTTTTGGGCGGTGGTGGTAGGGCAATCGTGTTGGTGGGGCAATGGTGTTTTTCGTGTGTGCATTTGTCATCGGTGTGTGTGCTCATGTTTATGTGCCTGGCCGATGGTGGCTGGGATTTTTCTGGTAAGAAAGAAGAGCCTAAGGGCATTTTGGTATATCATAATAAATATATGTGCCCTAAGTTTTTCTGATTGTTCCCCAACGGAAGTGAGTTTTAAGGAACACAATGACAAGCCATAAGAGGCAGGGAGTAATAAAAACACTTAGTAGGCGCTGTTTGTAGTTTTAGACAAACCTGTGGAGTGCCTTATGTAATTTACCCTAGTACTAATATGTAAGAATCCAACTCAAATTCATGATATACATTTCTTTTATATTCAATGAGTTCGATATTTAGGTAGCACGAACACTGATACCGCATCCAACACCGATACCAATCGGGACATTAGACAATGCAATTTCCAAAAAACCAGATTTTGGACACTGCAAGATAGCAAATTTTTAATTTTTTTTATTATATATCTAAATATTATACACACACACACAAATAGATGTACAAAAGAAAAATAAAAATCAATTAGAGCAGCTAAATTTCATTCAAAATGGATGAGAAAGAAAGATAGTAACATGAAATAGTCTCGATAGTAATAAGAAAGAAGGAAAAAGGATGTGGGACCAAAGGCATGAAGGAGAGATCTTACATAGCCAAATCGGTTTGTGAATGAAGTCGTAGATGTTAACTTATCTTCCTCTGGACTCATAAGCTTTCATGCTTTCAGTAACAAAAAAGATGGAAAGGAGAGAGAGATATGAGAGGAAGGAGAAGGGTATCTTTGGCTAAAATGCAGCGAGATCCTTTGGCAAAAAGCTCGGTTGTCCAACTGCTTCGTCTTCTTTTCTCTTGGTTAGGCAGAAAATAGCTGCATAGAAGAAGACTCGGAAGAAAAAAGGTTTGGGTCGATAGGGTTTGGCTTAAAAGCTCATTTCTATAAAAACTCTCAGCTTTGTCAATTATTACACACTGCCCACGAAATAAGTTTGAAACATTATATTGGGTAAATTACATACGGCACTCCTGAGGTTTGCCCTAAACTATACACAGCTTCGCCTATCTTTTTCTATTACACTTTGCTCCCTGCGATTTGTGCTCGCATTTCGTGGAGCTTCACAAATCTGATGGGAACCTTAAATCCGTTTGGAGATTCCCTGACAAATCACTTTTGTTTTTTTATACCCAAACTACCCTCCCTTTGTTAAGTCAAGATCAAGCTTGTCTTTTGGGTTTTCAAACAAGAATTTAAATTGTACAACCAATAATTCAAATAGTCCAACAAATAATACAGGAACAATCTATGGCCACCAAGCCTACACTGGCAGCACCCTTTGGCTACCAAGTGCAACCAACCAATAGCCCACCAACGGCCATCACGCTGCCCCGCGCCACCACCTTTTGGCAGGCCACCACCGAAACAACCACAACCCACCACCCGACAACACCTCCAGGAACTCCCCACGCAACAACACCCTGCGATCACCAAACGATACCAACCAACACTTACTGATAGGCCACCACCATAACCACTATGGCATTTGCAGGTGGAGCTATTGTAATTGGTTGATCTCCAGAAGCATCATTGCCAGAGGTGGTGTTGGTATAATCATTATTTGCAATTAGAGCCAAGTAAGAGATGTGGTGTTGGTCCAATGATGACATGCAATTAGAGCCAGGAAAAGACAGCTTTGAATATCAAATAATGTGGCTGGAACGAGTAAAAAAGGAATAAGTCCTAGAGTAAAGAAGAGCTTAAACACCCAAATCCACTTGAAACTTGATTCATGTTGGCTGAAAATACTAATATATGGGCCTATATATAGGTAGACTGGAGAGAGAAAATAAATGACAATTAAGAGATATTATTCTAAGTGCCAGAGTCGTGTGAGATGGTTTAGGAGGTTTATTGAAAGTAAAGAAGTAGCACAACTGTGCTAAACTTACGCGATGCAAATGAGGATGTAGTGGGTATGCACACGCTAATGTTACATAGTCTGAAATTTTAATCAAGATGCGTACTCCATTTTACTATTTTGCCTCAATAAACTCGTTAACTTCTTAGACTTTGAGAAAATGCCTTCAAGCAAAATGTTCTAGAACTGAGTAGCAAAGAATAGCACAGGAAACAGCGGCTTTGTGCTGTCCTCTCCTACGTATAGCAGTGCCAGAGGGATTGGAAGGTGCTGTGGTGTTTTTTACTCAAAACCCAAGCCTCCAATACTTGATAAGCCTAGCTGGGGTGGAGTTGATGCTCAATCTTCCTGTTCCTATTTTCTGTGCATTTAAAAGTGCTGGAAAAGGTAGACTTGTCTTCTCTTATACCAACTCCAAAGATTTCAAGAGAAGCCAACTCTAATCTTATCAAAGAAGCCAAAACTTCACATACAATCCCCTCACACTAATATCAGACTTCTTCAACTCCCCAAGCACACAAGTACTTTTACAAAATGAACGCAGAGCTGACTAAAATTAGAGACCAAACTGAAAAGATAGTACTACCCCTGACTAAGAGTACTATGGAGAATACTTGAAAATAAAGACCTATTAGAAAGTAAGCATATTTACATGAGTTTGCATCATTATGGGATACTACTGCTTGAGATTAATGGTTCAATGATTTCAGCACATGTGAGTCAAAATTGTGAATTCTTGTCGAGCATCAGTGTTCTTAAGTACTTCCTAGTTTATAGTCCTACCCTTGAATCACACCTGGAACACCTGTGACACCTGTGACAAGCCTTTACTGCGCTCAAATGCCATTAACTCTAGGGCAAGAGGTCCACATGTTCCTTTGGTCAAATGAAGCTTGAGTATTTCATGGCACCTTATCCCTAGAAAGGGAGTATTAGCTCGCGAAAACAACCTTTTTCTTTGTTCTGTAGGTTAACGTGGAGCATATTGATCGCTTTTATGATGATTTTGGAGCTGTAGAGATTGAAGACTCTGAGAACAAGGGTGAAAATGAAAATTTGAAAGCTCCTAAATCTTCTAAGCCTTATGACTTCCAATCATTGTTCACTTCATGATAGGCATCAAGTTTACTAGGTGCTCTTATTTTCTCTGAACCAATTTGAAGTGTTCCGTGTGTCCATTTTTGGATGCCGAGAGGCAAATATGTTTGGTGATGATCTTAATGATATATTACACGAACTTGTTACGTGGGTCTAGGACAAAAGTCCATTTGTTCTCCACTTTTAGGACTTAAGAGACAAGTTCGCCACTTGTTAAAAATAAAATCAATATGTAGTCTTGTTCCTCTAGCTTTGTTTCCTGACTTGTCTCGCTTATCTATTCTTGTAGGAGGAGCATAAAGTTGAACATTGATTTCTACTCCCCCGACATGATTATTACTTCTCCTCTTGGTTTAACCACCATAGGAGTTCTTAGACTTACTACTTTATGGACGGTGCGTGCGATTATGTATCATATACTGTTGTCACTCTGTACTTTGGATCGAGAAAATATGTGTTTTTGCACAAAAAGTTGTAGAGAAGGGGAGCCATGGCTCAACAGTAAGGTTGCTCCATTTTGACCTAGAGATCATGGGTTAAAGACGTGTATGCGGTCTTTCAACAATAGTGAGGTAAGGCCGCATACATCAACACCCTCGGTGGACTACACCATAGTTGTCCTTTGTGAATCTTTACGGAGGGATAAAAGACGTTATGTCCAAAACCATATAGCATAAAAAAGGCTTAAATACAGATTATTACCCTGAAAGTACAAGTAACCCTCACTTCAGGACCCATGCTTTCAATTTTACACGTCAGGTTCTGGGGTTTTACTTATGCAATTAGTAAGTACTTCCGCCAAAATCCCTAACTTTGCCCCTAAACTGTCAGAGACAAAGCGTCAACCTAGGTTTTCTTTTTGTCTCCTCTCTTTTCTTTTTTTCCATTCTTTCTTTAGCAACCCACCCTACTTTTGCCGCTGCCAAGACCAACACTCCGAATCTTTAGTATCCGCCTACTCTCTTCCTGAATGCACTTCGCTGTATTCTACTTGACGTTAATGCCACCACTTCACTGCGACCCTCTCACCTAAAATTCATTGCATAGGTGGGTATATCTGGTAGGTTGTATTTGTGTGTTGGGGGGAGGGGTGAACGGGAAGTGTGTGCATGGTTGTGTGCGACTATGTGGTGTGGGATAGGGTTGGCACTCGTGCGCACGGAGGGGAGGGGGTGCATTGAACGGGTGTGTGGGGGTGGGTGAAGGGTAATGGGCGGGGTGGGTTTAGCAGGTTGTGTGGTGGTGGTGGGTTCGTGGCCAGGAAAGGCGGCAATGGCCGGTAGTGGTAGGCTGTAGAAAATTGGTTTTTTGCCATAATTACAGGAAAGTTGATGCTTTTGCCCCTGACGGTATAGGAGCACCCATACATTTGGATGGAAAAAGGGGGTTAGGTATTTACTAAATGTATAATTGAAACCGCAGACCGTGACGTGTAAAAATTGAAAACATGGGTCCTAAAGTGAGATTTTCATGTACTTTTAGGCTACTCATATGTATTTAACCCTATAAAAACTAAAGCAAGCTTCGTTTTATGGCATTGTAGTCAACTAGTCATTGTAAGCTATGTCCGTGTAACCAACAAATTTGGATCTCATTGACATTGCTTGGGGAAAAAGGATGTTTGGTGAATGGATAACTTTATATAATCTTGCACTCTGTTAAGAGTGTACTACTATTAGGACTTCCTAGATCTATAAGGGATCCTAAGTAATATCACCAAGCTTCTTTGGTAACTCCCCCTAGACATTCCAAAAGGCGTTCCTTAAAACCCTTCAAGATGTTCCATTTATCTAACTGCTTGAACCCTGACTTCACAATGTAACTGCATTGCATATAACATTTGCATGCATAATTTTTTAAAAACTGTGAAAGTCCCTCCATTGCTTCTAAACTGTCAACCTTGAACCAGAAAATAGTCTGCCCTTTAAAATAAAAAGAGTCACCTCCATGCACCCACTGGTGCTCGGAATAGATCCTTCATCTTGATTTAATGAATGGTGTCAAAGGAAAAAGAGAAAGAAAAGAAAATTGTTGTACCAATGTTTCCCTGCCAATTATTTTCTTCAATACGACACGATAAATAAGCCTAACTGGTTTCTCACTTGTCAATCTACAACTCTATTTCCACTCAATCTCCAGCATGGGTTAGTGTAATTGTTCATAGATGTTTGTAGGCTCATCTCTGTTCTGTTCCATTAGGGTTGAAGCTTTCTTTTTATTCTATTTACTGCTATGCTTGTCCCATCATCAGCCTGTAAATCCTTTTGCTTTATCCTTTTACCTTGAACTTGCCGTCCCTTATCGCTCGTATTCTAGTCCCCACACAGTTGTATTCGCTGTTTGCACAATGTCAGTAGACTTACTTCTTGTTACTTGATGAATTTCATATACATACAAATACATTCATTTTATTTGCCTATGGTCATTAAATATCAGTACTAGTTGCCTATAAGGAACATGATCCTTTTCTATGTCCTATTTCTCACAGAAATCTATTACTTGAAATTATGACGTATTACCTCTAGGTTTTATGAATCTACTAGATGCTTTATTAATTCAAGTTATCAAAATGGGCCAGAAACTTCTAGTGACTCCTTAAACTTCACCTTGAAAATTTTCAGTAAAATATGTATCTTCTAATGCCATTATATAAGCCTTTGGCCACCACATAGTTACTAGTGGCGGTAGCTGAACAATGAACTGTATGTGATTGTAGGTGAAACTTATAATGTGCATGAGATTTTGTTGAATATTTGATGCGTTATGTCTAACTGTTAAGTTCAACATATGCCTCGTTTGATGAGGCACTGCATATCATCTTATATTTGGCTAACTGTGTAGCTAACTTCAAATGGCTTCCATTAGAAAATTGGGCACGCCGAGGTTGAGAAGGAAAAAGATATTGATTATCTCTGTGAAAAAATTACATTATTGGGAGATTTTTTTGCAGATTTTTAACTGATTACATCATTTTTTTTCCTCATGACTTTGTTTCGTTTCAAACGACACTCTTGCAGAATTGGTCCCATGTCAATTCGGTTGTTGAAAAGTTGAACTGCATACCAACCAAACAGCATGGAACTGATATTATGCGCATAAGACACTAGTAGGTTCCTAGCATTCCTTTTTTCTTTTCATCTTTGTGGCTGTCCTTTTCCTTTCCTTTTGCATATCCTGTTTTTTTGCTTTTGTTCTTCTTGGAGAGAGGGTAGGGATGTCCCTAACTACATTTTATTCCGAGATTATGTCTCCACACAGTGTCCAGACTGATTGGAAATTTCTAATTCATTATCTACTTTTTTGGGCCATGCTTACCTAAAGAAAATATTCACTCAAAGGTTCTTTATCATCTTGTCATTATTTCGAGATGTGTATTAATTTTGCCTTTACTGTTGCGTCCCTAGGTACTTAGATGGACAAGCGCGATTCTATCGGCAAACTATACTTTTTAGCTTATCATATAAACCCAGGTAATGGATTTGAACCTTTATAAATGTCATCGTTATAAATACTGTACCGGATAGCGTACCGGTCTTGTTATAAAATAGAACGTACCGATAGCGATACCGTCCTGTTACCGTCACATAATATGTGACAACTGTATATATAAATCACAAATAAAACTAGCGAAGTTCGAGTTAAATTTAGTACAGCAAATACCTATTTTTTCTCTCATTAAACATAAAAAAATAGTGTCATTAGTTTTCATTAAAAAAACCTAAGCCCAAAAAGAAAAGCAATTTCCACTCAAAACATCAAAACGTATCAAGCTAAACATGTAAAAAAGAAAGAAGAAAAAGAACAAGGTAATAATAACCTCAGTTCCTTTCATCTTCAAACTTCTTCCCTTTTCTATTTTCATGCCAGTTGGCTGAGTTTGATGGCAATCACCCAAAGCCACCAATTCCTCCAAATGTATTATCTCTTTTACCCGCTCACCGTACTACACAATAAATCAGCCCCACACTCACTAACCATCATCAGTTCACCGTCATCATCTTCGTTGTTTGGAGCAATGGTTTGGTTTCGGATATGGAAGAACACATCTAGATACCAATTTGTAAAGGGTTTTTGATGGTTGGACTGCAGATTATCATCTTCGTTGTTTGAGCAATGGTTTAGTTTCGGATCTGGAAGAACACATATAGATACCAATTTGTAAAGGGTTTTTGATGGTTGGGCTGTAGATTAAGGAGTTACAGGGATAACTCTGTTGTGCAGAAATGAGTCATGGGGTAGATCCAAATAGATGGTGATGTTGAAGGGAAAGGCACAAGGCGCTCATGACATGAATGGGTTCACTGGTGATGATGGTAGCATCAGACCCGTAATTCCTAAACTTTTTGAAGAATTGGTACAAAGTGGCATATCTCGCTGGATACCTGAGTTTTGTACTGTATGTAAAGTACCGGCCGATACAGCCGGTATTGGACGGTATTGGGAGTGGTACAAAGCTTTGGGTGCTTCGTACTGGTAGGTTGCTAGAGTAATACATACCCGCCGGTATTCACGGTACCGGTACGGTGATTACAACTGTGATAAATGTTGTTACTTCACCTTGTCTAGTTCTTGTGATAGATGTGCATGTGATGTTCCTTTTAGTCTAACCATTTACGAGGACTTTAATTTTCACTCTTATAGTAGATGCAAATTGTCTATAATGGGAGTAAAGGTCTCATATGACATCATCATCGTCATCGTCGTCGTCGTCGTCGTCTTAGCCTTTGTCCTAAACTTGTTGTGGTTGGCTACATGAATCCTGTTTTTTTCATCCAGTCATCATTGCACATGTTCTTTGGTCATTCTTAGCCATCAAAACCTATTCTCACCATTTCTGTTCTTCTTACAGGGGCATCTAAAGGCCTCCTTTGTTTTGGATACCCTTGTTTCTTATTTTATCCGTTCTTATGTTGCCAGACATCCACCTAAGCATTCGAATCTTGACTACAGTCATTTATGGCATGGTATTGGCTCTTACTGCCGTCTTATATAATTTTCCATTAACTTAATAGGAATTTGCAATCATACATCATCTCAGATGTAGACCTCCACTTTATGCAACCTACTCTTATCCTGTGGGCTGGTCGGACAGTAGACGGACTCTCAGAATCTCATGAAGTACTCACGTTGAACCTTTAGACATGGATATGAGATATGCGTCTGACACATCTCATAGGATATGCCACTGACAACACTGACAACCATGAGTTTTTACAAGATTCGTCACCGGGTGTGGAAAATTACCAAAAAAAAAAAACAACTGCTGGCCATAGGTAAAATTACCTAAACATTCCCAATTTGCTCAAAATACCTTTTTAAAATAGTGTAAACTGAGTTTTGTACTAAAAAGTCATTTGGTGAAATTTTTTGCTCGGAACCCCACCCGGGTAACCAAACATAGCGTTAGGGAACTAATTGTTTTTTCAAAAATACGAATCAACCTTCAAATGTCATGAAATTTTAGACACTGAGGTATCTTAGCTGCATGAAGTTTCTGTAAAATTTTTAGATTAAAATACATTTATATGGTATTTTTAAAAAAAATTAAAATTCTATTTTAAGGATAAATATATTAAACATTGTTAGAAAACTCAAAAAAATCCCAAAATTTTATAGTATGTAGATCTTTCAAAACGAATATGAGTTTTTCTTTTGTGTTTGGCCAAATTCTATCTTAAAATGATGTTTCAAAAATAAAGTTTGAAATTAATTAGAGGCTAATACTTTTAGCGACATTTACAGTCACTACTCATCACTTTTGGATCAAATTTACACCTTTCATCTCTTTCCACACTTCAAGTTGCGTTCTTCAGATTTGCATGCCTAGAAATATTTTCCCTTTTTCACTTATACATGCATTTTATGCTAACTTATCTCATTACCTATTTAATTCTACCTCAAATTCCATTTAAACCAATTTGATCTCACTTCATTTCCACCTATCTAACTCCATAACTTCATTTAAAATAAAATCATAACATAATATAATCAATTCAGCCCTAATTTCGATCAACAACACATACCAAAACACCAAGAACACACACAAACAAAGCTGATTTTTACCTTCACAAAGCATCCATCTTAGTATTATGGGCCAACACATATGTGCTGGGACTAAATACACATCCTTTTTACTATATACATACCACTTTCTGACTCTTGAAGGCATTGAGTTTTATAGAAGTACCAAAACACCCCACATTCCCTCTTATTTGTTCCTCTATCTCCTCTTTCCCTCTGGTATAAATCATGGATGTCAAATGGTCCATAGTATATTCTCCAACATAAGAAGAAAAGGATCGTGGCAAGATCATCGCCCAATAGCAATTCTGACCACAAGTCCAATAGATATAACCGATGATTTATAAGGTCGAAGGCAACGAACACAATGGATCTTATGGTCTCCTGTAAGAGCTAGTGGACTCTGTTGAAACCCCTCTTTTTTCTGCATTACCTCATCAACAATCTGATCTCCAACAATAGGGTTGCAACTCTTTTCGCTGTCCT
Source organism: Escallonia herrerae (assembly GCA_033070095.1). Taxonomy (NCBI): domain Eukaryota; kingdom Viridiplantae; phylum Streptophyta; class Magnoliopsida; order Escalloniales; family Escalloniaceae; genus Escallonia; species Escallonia herrerae. The sequence continues at coordinate 38,573 of JAVXUP010003535.1, read as the reverse complement.
CTATCAACCCCTTAGGCATTAAGCTTCAGAATTCATCATGAGTGACTTTTCAATGTCAAGACTCCCATAGATACCATGATTTTGGTAAAACAGCAAAAAACTATCTTGAACAAACCTTCTTGGTAAAATATTCTAGACGAGCATTATCGACGTAACGTGCAAATCATGTTTCACTCGATTGCTTTAATAAACCGCCTTTGAAATAACCATCATAAAGACCGGATGGAAAAGCAAACCTTTTGTAGATGTTCAGCAGTCATTTTAATGAAAGCGAGGGTGGGCATGTTGCCCAATGAGCCAGGTCATTAACATTATATGGTTGATTAGGCTTCCGCTCAGGAAGCGAACATAATGTAAGCTTAAGTACTATGAAACTCATGACTTTCTCGCACCACCGTCAGCATTAAGAATCCCATTCAAACCTATACACAAAATAGCTAAATAATATAACTCAACATTGGTGCACCTTTCCTCTGTAGTTAAGGCAATGGTGGTTGAACAACGCATTGAATTCTGCAGCAAGCAAGCACCCATAGGTTGAGAGAAAGAGAGAGAGAGAGAGAGAGAGAGAGAGAGAGAGAGAGAGAGAGAGAGAATATTGATCCTATACCTTAACATGACATTTAGTGTACAAAAGAAGAAATTCAAACAAACAATTAGCACTACCTGAAACTTAAACTACTCCAAGTAGTATTTCGATTAAACCATCACAAACTAAAACTACTTTATATTTATAAACACCACAAAGATTTAAAAACTATAGATTACATAATGTTAAAGACACTCTCATGCACTCGTTCACATGTAAGAGAACCATAGGGCATAAACTCACTTTGTCATCCAAATTTACAAAGCATACATTACTTTCAATCTTGAAATTGGGAGTGGAACTAGTCCATTCCCCCTCGCTTTTGTATCCAAGCTTTCCATTCCAGCTAGCTTGCTCATTCCCGCTCTTGGACAACGTTCCATTAGTGATCCCCTTACCTTCAATAAGTAAGCCCTAACCCTGCCGTTAGAGCTAAAGAATGTCCTATGACAAAAGATGCATGTCCACTTGAGATTTCAACAGTATCCTAGTTCAATATTTGTGACATAATTCCATAGTGACGTAGTGCTGTGATCGAGTGGAGGTTGAGGAGGAGGATTTTTGTTGTCATATATAGCTCTGAAAACTTAACTGCAATCACAAACAATAAAAAAGAAGAGAAAAGCTAAATTCCGAACTGAAAAAATGGTCCTAAACCCACAAATAACCTACAACATACAGTTCTAAGGCAAGAAGAATGAGAAAAGATAGAGCTTGCCTTGAAAGAAATGAGCTATGAAGCAAGGACACCTCTTATGGGTCGAGGTATCGTGTCTGACACTTATCGACTCCAGGGTACCTTAGACACTTCCAGACATGTAGAGGTGTCCGAATTTGTTATTTTTTATAAATTTTTGGACTCTGTTTGGATACTTCTTCAAGTAGTGGTTAACACTTCATGAAGAATTTTAGACACTTTATATAGAAGTTTGGACATGTTTGGGGCTGAAATGAATATTTGAAACTTACTGTGGGAGTTGGGATAAAATATTAGGAAAAGTTGGGCCAAAAATTAGCTGAACTTGAAAATATCGTCAGATCGTGTATCCCTTCCTCTGTTCTGTTGGTTGCTGTAAATGCTGCCTATCTGAGAGGAAGATGAGAATGAAACAGACAGAGGATTTCGCTTGCTTCTTCTTTATTTCTCTTTCTCTTTCATTTTCATCTCTTTCTCTTTTTCGTTCCAATGGACTGTTATGCTTCTTATTTTGCTATTTTTTTTGTTTCTTCCCTATTATTTCCTTTTTCTCCCTATCCTTTCTTTTGTAACTAAGAAGAAAGAAAACAACTTTTCTAATTTGTTCCAATCAACTTCTTCAATTTTAAGCTTCTCTCTTTTTTCACTATTATTGAATTTGAAGATGAAATTTGCTTCTTACTTGATTCCGAAAATGGATTCAAGTGATGCTAGTAGTATGTAGTATCTAGGGCAGAAGACCCAGGTAAACCTTTGTGGAGATTTGTTAGGAAGTGTAGCAAGGCTTCAGAAGGTGGAGCCCGGAGGAAACTTGCCTTGGTAGTGCAATTTTAGATGTGGAAGTTGCTTGAAATGTAGAGCTAGACTTTGGTGTCCGCTATATAGTAGAGCTATACAATGTAGTGTAATGCAGTTTTAATAAATTGGAATAAATTGGCGCCCGAAGACTTGTTTTAGCGACATAGTAGGTTAATGTTGTTTTAATAAATTGGCGCCCGAAGACTTGTTTTAGCGACGGAATCAACAATCTCAATATCGATAAACAATAAATAATGTACGATTCACAATCAACGATCTCAATATATCAAGGGAAAAAAAACCGCACAATTAAGCTAGAAAAAATTTGGAAACATAATGAACAAGAACATAAATTTTTTTATTAATAATAAATTAGGGTTCACATTTGGGCATCGAAATTTTTTCACAAGCGCTCCGATCAAAGATTACAACTTGAAAATCCCACCACCCAAGGTGTTCAAACACTACAAAGTCCCCGAGTTCGAGGCCATGCTGGCGCACGAAGACGTTCCAACCCTCTGCGAATTGCTTTTTTTGGGGTCGGCCGGGCTTCAGCTTGATTTCAACCTGCCATGCCCCCTTGCGGCTATATAATCTTGCACTCTCATGAATTGTTGTAAATTGATTGGTAAAGGCTTCCGGTATGTCCTACTAAACACAATACAAAAAATAGGTTAGTTTTGGTTAAGAAAAACAAAAGATCAAACTTTTAACACACGAAAATACAGAGAAAGAGGGATGGCCTACAAGTTCATTCTCAAATCCCGGCATCATGACTTTGAAAAAGTGTTTGCCTGCCAGGTGCAAGTTGCCAATAAAATCGTAGGTGGTCTCCGATCCAGAAGCCATCGAGGTCGGCGTTGAGGGGAGGACGGTGGTGTCGTAGGTGGTCGTTCTAGATGGGGTAGCGGGTCGTTCTAGATGGGGTAGCGGCTTGGGTTAGATGTTCGAGAGAGAGAGAGAGAATATAGAGGACTGATAAAAGCTGATTGCCCGATCTGATTAATAATATCTATAATAGGAGAGAGTTATATGTAAAGGACGAAGCGACCGACGGGACAGGTCCTGACATGTGTCAGCCTAGAGGTCGTCCGCTACACTGTGTAGCGGGCGCCTTTTTCCTGACACATGTCAGGAATCGAATGTCATCCGCGAGATAGTCTCGCGGACATGGGAGGAGGGCAAAAAGGTAAAAAAGACTGTCCGCGAGACAGTCTCGCGGACGACTGACAGATTTCCAAAAAGGCGCAATCTGGGCCGTCTATCTTTCAGGATGGACGGCCAGATCGCGCTAGCAAAATACCCATTTTGCTAGCGCTATCAACGAATCAGCTCCCATATATATATATATATATATATATATATATATATATATATATATATATATATATATATATATATATATATATATATATATATTATTGTGGACGCAATGGCAAACCACAAGTAACAGTACTGTGCGTCAACGTATCGTCCCATCGACCAAGACCCACAATCCAACTTTCTCCCGTGGATATGGGGCACAACAACCAAGCCAGGAAAATAGTCTAATTCAACATAAGCCAACTTTCAAACACTACTCATATAAACATTCCATGGAATTTCTAATTAAATTCTAGTCAAATGATTTACCATGAAAACATATGCAGTACAAATACTTCAAAAACTTTCATTCGGTAAAATGACATATACATATATTGGAAAATATGTTGTATGGAAGAACGTGGCAGGAGTACTTACTTGGATAGCTAAGCGGTTTTGGTTCCCAAGTTGCCCTAACTTTTGTTTATCGGAGCCTAAATAACAAACCACACGGATATTATTTATTGCCGCTCAAGCATGCCTAGGTGTTAAATTCTCCCAAGTGAGTGAAATTACCAAAACACCGCTAGACTTGTGTAAAAGTACCAAGTTACTCCCGACTCCTAATGTACCCTTTCACCAAGAAATAACCCAAAACATCCCCTTTAAAAAACTAGGTAGGCTTTTCAGACAAAAATGACCTTTCTTGAAATTCTCCGTTCGGAACCCTAAACCGCTCTTTAAATTGAGTGCTAAGGTTCCTATTTCAAAGTATATTGAAACGACACCAAAATATCACGAAATTTCAGACACTCAAGCGTGTTATTATGTTTAGATCACTATAAAATTTTTAGCTAAAAATAATTTTATTTATTACATCAAATAATTCAAAAGCCTGTTTTCAAATTAGATTGTTTCAGGCCTTTTACATGCCTAGAAAAATCTCATAAATTTTTACATCGAAGGTTTCAAAAGAAATAAGTGAGTTTCAGTTTTGTACTTTGCCCAAATATGCTTATAAATGGCTTAAAAAGTCTTAGGCAATGGACTGATATGTAATTCTAGAAACAACATTTTTTGGCAAAACCCTATTTTTGTAAATTGACCATTTTGAGGAAGAAACATGATGAATCTTAAAACACTCAAAACCACAAAGTTAAAGTATACTTATTGATTTTTTCAGAAATATAAGGGTCACAAAAATCCAACAAGCAAAGACTTTTCTAAAGCAATTCGAAGTGGCTGACAGACACAGCACATCTCGGTGCAAACTAGTTTTGATCAGTAGTTATTTAGGAGCCAAAATACTATGAATCTCAGAAACCTCAAAGATAAAAAGTTGTAGAAACCTTATAAGGTTTCTAAAAATATAAATTTCACAAAAAAAAGCATGAGTAATTAATTTCTATGTCACATCGAATTGGTTGCCAGAAACTGAAAATTCTGGACTTCTACAGTGAAGTGATTTTGAGGTCATTTTTCAATGTACAAACGTGGGATTTCGAGAAAGTTCAAAGCTACGAATTTTAAGGCGACACAAAACTATAAAATCATCTCAATTGGATTTGAAATAAAGGAGACATGATTAAAACCTAACCCATTCTTATGCTGCTTTGTAGCAGCCTTCTTCTCAAACACACCCACAAAAGCTACCAATTTCACAACAAAAACATATATAATATCCAAATCCATGGCTATACTAAAGTGAGAGTTTAGGAATTTTATTACCTTGAATTTTCCCTTGCCCTAGCCTTGTTTCTTCTCTCTCTTCCTCTCTGGACTTCACGTAAAGAGGGTGGGCAGACTTCTTGGAAGGCTACCCTCTCAAGGCACTTTTTATATATGGTTGCCCTTGGTTGAAATTTTCTAAAGACTTCCCTCATCTTTAGCTAATTTCTTGTATCACAACATTCCTTTAAAAGATTACAAGTTTTTGACTTAAAGTAAGGAACAATAAAAATTTTTGACACATAAAAGTTTCGTCGATGAAAGTAAAATTTTATGCATTACGTTCTCCCCACCTTTTAATTTGCAACTTAGGATCATTATAAATTGTCACTAAAGGTCACAATCAATACCACTAGCAATAATCATTGCTAAAGACCCCAATTAATGTAAATTACTACAACTGCCACTAAAGGAATAACTAAATTTCTAGGATTCACCGTAAACCATATTCTAGGTGTGGGGTATTACATTGTGCCTGACGGGATCCAAACCTTAAGCTCTAACTTCCATTCTAATGACCTCTTCCACCTCATACTGGTACCTAGGTGATCAAAATCTGCGCCTATAGAAATCCAGAAATGGAGTCGTATCAATAATCTCTTAACGACACTTCGCCAATAACTTAGGCGAACTAGTAACTAAAGTTGTTAAGTTATTCGCACACTTTCTGCCCAATGCATTAGTCACACAACTAGCCTTTCAAATATAATATACTTAATCAACTCGCCAAGATGAAATTATAGAGTCACATATATATATATATATATATATATATATATATATATATATATATATATATATATATATGGGAGCTGATCCATTGATAGCGCTAGCAAAATAGGAGAAGTTGCTAGCAAAATAGGAAAAGTCCATCCGCGATCTGTGGACGGTCTAGATCTTTTTTTTTACGTTTTTTTAAGTCCGTCCGCTACATTATGTAGCGGATGATTTTTTGACAAAAATACCCTCTAACTTAAAAACAGCCGTCCGCTACATTATATAGCGGATGGACTTTTCTTACATTTTTTTTTCTCTTTCTCTCATTAATGCTCTGACTTCTTTTCTCTCTCTCTCCCCTTTCTCTCATCCTCTACATTATGTAGCGGACAAGACTGACATTTTTTTGTCCTTTATGTCCTTTCTCTACTTTCTGACTTCTCTTTAATCTAGGAGGAACCTCAACATCAAACCAATTGAATAATCTTTAATCTATGGAACATTTCAGATCTCACACCTTCTCTGTACTCAAAAAACTTTCCTCCACCCATCACAGTCGTCCCCACATCCTCTACCCTATCACCACAGTCCATCTCGCCACCACCGCCGTCATCACCGTCCGCTATATATAAATATATGTAGCTGTTGAGGTTTGTCGCCGCCGTCCTCTTCCAATTCTAAATCTAATCTTGAGCCCAAACCAAACCCAAATCCAAATCTGTGATCTTACCGTCGAAACCAAACCTAAATCTGTGATCATGCCACTGAAACCAAACTCAAATCTGTGATCAAACTAGATCTAACCCAAATCTGTGATCAAACCAAATCTGTGATTTTGCCTTATGCGGGCCGACGAGAGAGAGATGAGATGAGATGAGGAAGAGAGAGATAAAGAGGGGCCGGCGCTAATGGTATTCCAGATTGCATTCTCTCTGACATACATATATATATGACATAATACAGAATAAAGACATCTTGTTCGCTGTAGCAGACAAATACAAAATGAAGACATCTTGTCCGCTACATTATGTAGCGGACGAGTACAGAATAAAGACATCTTGTCCGCTACATTATGTAGCGGACAAGATGTCTTCATTTTGTATTTGTCCACTACAGCGAACAAGATGTCTTTTTATCACCTTTACTTTTTTCCTCCCAAAGCTTTTTAAACGAGATGAAAATCAACTCTCTTGTAATATGTATTTTAGTTTTTTTGAAGCCCCATTAAAGAAGGCTTCTGATTCTAAGGAGGGCTCGGCCAGGAAGAGAGCTGTTGGGTTTGCTCCCTTGCTGGCACATTCTTATTATTGTAGAGGAGATTTTGTTAGCAAGGCTGGTTATCAATTTACCAAGAAGATCAATTTACCAGGAAGAGAGCAGTTGGGTCATCGTGTTGCTTCTCTGCATATGACGATCTCCCAACGAGAGAGAGAGAGAGAGAGAGTCAGAAAGAGAGAGAGAGAGAGAGAGAGAGAGTCAGAAAAAGTGGTCAGAGAAGGAGAGAGAAAAAGTCAGAAAAAAATATGGTCTCTGTCCGCTACATAATGTAGTGGACGACGTTGGAGGGTATTTTTGTCAAAAAATCGTCCGCTACATATAGGGACATTACGTAGCGGACAATTTTGTGACAAAAATACCCTCCAGCTTAAAAAGAGCCCGTCCGCTACATTATGTAGCGGACTAGTTTTTGGACCTTTTTTCTCTCTTTCTCTCTCTCTCTCTCTCCTCAATTCCCGATTATATTTGTCCACTACATAATGTAGCGGACAGTACAGTGCTCGTCTGCTACATTATGTAGCGAACAAATAAGGCAGTATATTCGCTTTCTCTCTCCCTTCTCTCATTAATGTAGTCTGACTTTTTCTCTTTCTCTCTCTTTTCACTCATCACTTTTTGTTTTCTCTCTCATCCCCATCCTCTCTTCTTCCTCTGTTTCTCTTTCTCCCCCTGCACAAGATATTTGCGGCCATAGCAAATGGAATTGCTCTTCTTAGAATCTCAACGAAGGCATGGAACTTTGCTTGAAGGCTAAAACGCAAAAGGCACAACTTTGAGTACACTTGTAGGGGGAGTCTGGGGTGTGGAAGTGATATGGATGGCATCAAGATGGCACCCTTGAGGCCATAATGGAGATTGGTTGGCTGGTTACAGGTAGCAGAGGGTGACGAGGCCACGAAAACCTTGCACTTATGGGATTCGTACGTGGTGATGGACTTTGCTGCCATGATGAAAAAGTAGCCATTTTGTCTGTTTTGGACTTCTGGACTAGTCTGTACTTGGTGTTGTTGCATTCTAGCTCTACAACTGCACCTGAATGAACATAATTTAGACAAGTCATTAGTATTGTTACAGATCATAAAAGACCAAAGACTAGTAAGCTATTGATTTAAATATGCTGTCTTTTGGTCCTAAAAGGACTGATATTTCTCTACAAAAACAACTGCACCTGTATGATTATCTCCCCTACAACAGTTAGAAAAACTATATGAAAATTTGTTAGGGGACCCTTTTAGGGAACAAGTGTGAATCAAAAAAGCTGTAACGCCATCCAAACGATTGAATTGAATCCACAAGTGTCTCAGCTGGGATCTCTTTGGGTCACAAGTGTCTGTTCTTGAAGCTTGAACGCAAGCAGCCATGGTGGTGTGGACTTTCCCTTGTTTGAGAGGAAAGAATACTGGTTCAGGTGAAATTGGCGAGCCAAGAAATTGCCTCACCATGATCCTGAGAAGAGCAATTTCCGTTGCTATGGCCGCAAATATCTTCTGTAGAGAGAGAGAGAGAGAGAGAGAGAGAGAGAGAGAGAGAGAGGAAGAAGAGAGCTCATTTTCAGATCTGCCATCTTTAGAGAATGGGTACGGGGGAGAGGGAGAAGATGGAAAGGATGAGAGATGATGAAGAGAGAGAAAAAAAGGGTTGTCTCTCTTTTTTTCTAAATCTGACACACGGTTGTCTTTTCTAGAAAAGAGTTGTCTCTTTTCATAATTGTGTTGTCTGCTACATTACGTAGGGGACAGATATAATCGGGAATTGAGGAGAGAGAGAGAGAAGTCAGAACATTAATGACAGAAAGAGAAAAAAAGGTCCAAAAACTAGTTCGCTACATAAAGTGGTGGATGGGCTCTTTTTAAGCTGGAGGGTATTTTTGTCACAAAATTGTTCGCTACATAATGTAGTGGACGGACTTAAAAAGGTGTAAAAAAAGATCTGGACCGTCCACAGATCGCGCGTGGACGGCCAGATTGCACTAGCAACTTTGCCAATTTTGCTAGTCTATCAACGGATCAGCTCCCTATATATATATAGGGAGCTGATCCATTGCTCGCGCTAGCAAAAGGAGTTAAGTTGCAAGCGCGATTTGACCGTCCATCCTGAAAGATGGACGGTCCAGATCGCGCCTTTTTCGAAAACTGTCAGTCGTCCGCGACACTATGTCGCGGACGGACTTTTTTACCTTTTTGCCCCTCCACCTGTCCACTACACTGTATCGCGGATGGTTTTTTTTAAGTTCGTCCGCTACATAATGTAGCGGACATTTTTTTGACAAAAATACCCTCATGTTCCATCCGCTACATTATGTAGCGGACGAGTAAGCAGGCACTATTTTTTTTTGTCCTTTCTCTCATCAAAATTTTGACATGGTTCTCTCTCTCATTTCTCTCGTCAATTTCTGACACACTCTTTTTTCTCTCTCTCTCTCTCTCTCTCTCTCCATCTCTCATCAATTTATGACACTTTCTCTCTCCTTTCTCTCTCTTTTCTCTCATCATGATTTCTTTTATGGGTTCTGGATGTAGCACAAATTTTCATAGCATAGATCTTGTTCAGCTGCGAAGAAGAGACGTCGAAGAGCAGCGCCGGAGCATTTAGGCTCGAAGAAAAGGCATTCAAGTAACAGTGCTACTGCCTCACGGCAGTGTCCCTTTGTTCATTTCTCCCTCACACACGCACACATGCACTCTCACGCAAGGCAGCAACCTGATGCTACTCCCCTCTCCTTCTTTTTTCACACACAGGTGCACTAATCCCCTCGCCCTCACCTCCTCACGGCAGCCATGGCTGCTTACCCACGAACCCATCACTGTATCTCATTAGAGCCCGTTTAACCCTCTCTTTCTTACTTTGTTTCTGCAAACTTTTATCATTTAGGTAACCATACAAACAAAAAACATTATCTGAAGAAAAAATGTTTCCAAAAGGCCAAATTCACAAAGACAAAGCAGAACATGAGAGAAAGGACAGAACAGTGAGAGAAACGAGAGAGAGATGTCAGAAGGACAATGAGAGAAAGGACAGAGAAAGAGAAAGAAAAAAAATAGTGCCTGCCTACTCGTCCGCTACATAATGTAGCGGATGGAACATGAGGGTATTTTTGTCAAAAAAACATCCGCTACATTATGTAGCGGACGAACTTAAAAAAAACGTAAAAAAAGATTTGGACCGTTCGCGATACAGTGTAGCGGACGAGTGGAGGGGCAAAAAGGTAAAAAAGTCCGTCCGCGACATAGTGTCGCGGACGACTGACAGTTTTCGAAAAAGGCGCGATCTGGGCCATCCATCTTTCAGGATGGACGGTCAGATCGCGCTTGCAACTTAACTCCATTTGCTAGCGCGAGCAATGGATCAGCTCCCTATATATATATGTATATATATATATATATATATATATATATATATATATATATATATATCACAAACACATAATCAAATCATCATTACACTCATTCTTCCTCTCCATATTCCATTAACTACCTACCTACGCCAAGAACTCAATGTTAAGGCCTCAGTAAAACATTAAAGATACAATGTCTGTGAATTGAAGTTCACCAAATCAAAACTATGAGATCACCTAAAAATATAGATTTTTCCAATATATTCTTATGAGCCTGACACCAAAACCAATAGCATGAACAACGTTTGAAGCATACCACTTGGATTTCGCCAATATGGATACCCAATTTTACAATCACTTGCCCATAGGCCTAGAGTAAAAAAAAGTAACCATCATGCTTTAGCTGCGCAATATGATATCTCAAATCAATCTAGTTGAAAATATTACCAAATCCATCATAAGAAAATGTGTCACCTTAAAAGCACCCAAAATCTAATGCCACATGCACATATATGACGCATCCGCCAACTTTTAAGTGTCTATGCTACCATTTCATTATATCTCGTAATCACAAATGTCACTTCTATAGCTACTAGTCGATAGAGTCACTCAAGAAGCCAAAAGATCATAATTTTATGTTTAAATCATCCTCTTTAGTAATGTTAAACTTTTTAATTCTAAAGGCAACATGCAGTCTACTGTTGCATACTCGTACCAACTCTCAATCATATGCTAAAATATCAAATCAATTGTGAAAAAATAATCCACCTTCTCCAAGTCTAATCTCAATCACATATTATATTAAGCTTAAGAGTCTATAGAATCTCATACCTAAACCCTTATACCAACTGTATGACCTAAGTTTATTACAAATAATCAAAGTCAGAAAACCTTTTAAATGTCCAAAAATCTAGTATTTAGATCATCTAACAATAAGTTTCCAAGAAACATTGATAAAGGCCACACAAGCTTAAAACAGTTACATTGTCCTTAATTACTCTTACACGGAGTTCTAAAATAAAATGTAAGCCAAATATAACAAGGGCTACTAAGTCGTTCTTTACAATCTATCTGAAAATAGATACAAAACAAAAACCCTTCACTAAAGAGCTTCTTCCTTAGCCACGCCATATAATCATTTGCACAACGTTGAATGCTGGCTTATAATCTAAAACTAAACAGGGGTGACCGCAAAGCCCGGTTTAGATCATCACACACACACACACACACACACACACTCACCCACAGAGTACAAAGCACACTGTATTGATAACAATACTTGAACTTGATAAAATATCATAGCAAGGTGCATGGGGAAAACCAAAAATGAAGTACCAACTTTCAATTCAAGAACTAGACTATCAACATGATCAAATAACTTGTACAAGTGGATAGTACCACGTCAAAGTAATGAATTCCGGTAGACAACTACATTTACAGTAGTTCAAAAGGTCTGAATCTAATCAAACAAATACAAAATTAAGTTTGAAACGCTTCCACTAGTTCAGATTACAATATTCTGTGTCACACCCCTTCCTAAAAGAATTATTGGCGTGCATGTGATGACGTTGGACTTCTTCTATCGAACTCGTTATATCAGTTGGTTGTAATACGAAAAGTCTCTCGCACTGAAGGAAGGTTGACTTGTGCATGAGGGGCATATTTTCATATTATTTTTGTACTTGCATATTGATATACTCTTTTCGTTATATTTATTGAAATCAACTTAATATTAAGGTCTTGCTTGCCATTCTCATATATGTTATACAAGATTTCAGATCTTGTTTTATAAGCTATTCTCATTTCTTGTGAAGGCAAGTGTTAGAAAATGTTTGTAAGTGATACTCGATATGTTAAATTATTCTTAATAATTTAACATATGTATCATCTGTTCAAGTGAACTTGCACATTTATACTAACCATTCATAATATAATCAATTCATGTTTGGACTTAGAATCACTGGATACCCTCTTGGGCCATCACGCTGACCCTTCCAGATTTTGTTTTTCTAGGTTCAGAGTCAAAATAATTGGCAGAGGACGAAGATGATTACTTTGAGGAGAATCAAGAGTATTATGCTTCGTGAGTAGAGTTTTAGTTATTTTTCTTGTGTTTTGGAATGTAGCACTTCTATAGGAGAGAGGTGGTTTTCTAGTGTAGTGTTATTTTCAGTTCACCCATGGACGAGTGTGCGACACCCTCGACCCTGGTGACATCACCGGGCTGAGTTATCGATCATAATCACATTCAAAATCCTGTGCTGAATACAGAGCAACTACATCCTCATACTCATATATCATTAATAGACGCTCCAAAATGCGTCCTTACAAAAATTTTCCTTACAAACATACATCATATTACAACGGAAGACTTTCAAGTCTCTAAACAACATGAATATTTACAACCTAATATACGACTGTAGTCGTAGGATTCTTAACAACCGATCTCACGGCTTAATCTTTACCTCACACAACGCATCCCCTAGCTCAACTTTTCTAACTTGTTTCTCTTCCCTTCTCTAGAGGGTTCTCTTTAATCAACCTTATAGCCTGCACAATACAACATAAGGAATGAGTGCAAATCGCCCAGTAAAGACAACACGAGGAATATCGTGTACAACTGATTCAAAAGACTCGGAAGAATAATAATCATCTCAACGATAGCAATGAATCAAGAGTAGTCAATAATTTCAGCATCAACATAACTTGTCAAATGATAATTTTTCTTTCGTTAGACTGAGCGGCTTTAAGGCCCAACAGAACAACATTACTGCACCTCCTCATGGACTGGACTGACTGACCATGCAAGTGAACCCGGAATCCAAGGTCGTAAAGATAACATCATTGAAATACAAATCATTAAAATCATCAACATCAAAAGAAAATCAAATGCAATGCACATGGGCACGACGAACAGGACTCGACCAGACACGACAAACTCTGCTCGAGCGACATTCATCCTCTTTGGCCAGTGATCATAATTCATAGGCCATCCTCCTCATATTGATGTCCCATTTTACGGGATGTTCATCTCAGTCTCAAGTAAATAGAAGAGACGCTGTCAACAAGCAGGGAACTCATTTAGAGTGCTTTCCCTAACCACGTTACAGCCAAGCAGCAAGACTTCATCAACAGGGCGGACTAAGGGAAAATTTATTCCACCTTATGTCCTCAACAACACAGCTCAACAAAGAATACCGGATCAGAAGATCAACCGGTGTTCAGACCCAACAACATGAGTTCAACGTGACATCATCAACAGGACAAACTTGGGAAAAGATTACCGCAAGCCCTCAACAACGTTCTTACATAAGAGAAATGTCGACTACCAATAAGTGTCGACATTTCACAATAACGCGCAACGACCTCAACAACATCATCATCAACGACATGGCGGACTCGGGAGAAGTTTGCCACAAGTCCTCAATAGTGTTCTCAGAGAGAAGAGATATCGGCTATCAATAACCGCCGACATCTCACAACAGTCACACGATAACCCCTACGCAACATCATCATCAACTTTAGGTATGCTAATCGAATCGAACCATAGCATACTAGGACACACATCATCCTTATGAAATTCTATCAACAAGGCGGACTAAGGGAAATATTCTACCCTAAGTCCTCAACAGCACAATTCAAATATGCGTATACCGGTCATAATGACTACCGGTGTCCAATCATAACGGGAAGAATGTAACAACACGTCATCAACATGGTATGCTAATCAAACAATGAATTAGCATGTCGAACCGCATTGTCCTTACCTGATTGGCTTATAGCCGAAGCACCTCGTAGTCTTTGATCGCAACGAGCTGCATCACCTAGTCAAATAATACTCTGCTCGTTAGACATCATTCAACATATACACACTCCTTATTCTACCCCTACCTCTTTAACCGCTTATAGCGTCTTACGATAGCTAGTTAATTCGATCTGATAATCGGATCCTTAATCTAGCCTTATTGACTTAACGATAACAACCCTCATTTTAGACATACTACCACTATTCCTCGCTACCCACCCCTCCGAACGCTAAATTATGCGCGTTCTTAAAAATTTAACGCCAACATGGTAAATTACCAAAATATCCCCTGATGGCCGCTACATCACCAACACCCCCAAAACCACTTTAAAACTACTTTTTAGATGTACTGCATCATTTATAGACCAAATATTTCCTCAAAAATTTTAAAGAAAAAATTACAAAAACACCCCCTAGCGGCCATAGCCCTAACAAACATCTCAAAACTAATTTAAAACAACTTTTTGGATGTCTTACATCCCTTTTCGGACTAACAAGTCCTTGAAAAATTTTATAGGAAAAATTGCCAAAATACCCCCTCTGGGCATCAAATTACCGAAATACCCCTGGGTTCACTGTCACTACAATGCCCCAAAATCAGCTTCAAAACAACCTTTTATGTGTTTTAAAACTCTTTCTGGACTAAAAAGTCTTTTGAAAAACTTTATCGGGAAAATTACCAAAATACCCCTCTCTTGGTGGCAAATTACCAAAATGTCCCTGAGGGTTCCCGGCATCAGAAAAATCTCAAAAATGCTATTTTAGGCCTCCTGAATTCATTCTTGAGCTAAAAACTATTTTACAGAATTTTCGTCCAAAAATCTCGAACCGGTGTCCGGACCGAGCGCTTAAAAGCCCGTTCGGCCAAAAATAGCTAACGACTTCGAAATGACCTAAAATCTTGGAAAATGGTACTTCTCAGCATCTTTGAGTCCTCATAAAAGTTTCATGCAAAACCGAGCTCGTTTGGTATTTTATATTTTACCATAAAGTTCCAAACTTCACGTATCCGTTCACCCTCTTCCTGTTCTTGGAAAAATATGAAAAGTTTCCACGATACAGGTCTCCTAAAAATAACTAGGGTCTTATTTTTGTACTTTGGCTAAATCTGGCTCTAAATATTTTTAAAAATTCAGATTAGAACCTGTATATTAAGGTTTCATCTTTAGCGACAATTACAAGTCACTATTCAGATTCAACACACGCACTACTACACCTTGAACGCACACACAAAGCTTCTTCTTCCCTGAACCAGCCATGTACCTGGGTTTTCTCTTCTTTAATTTTCGCATGGATTTCCATTTTTTCTTACACTTACATGTCCTAATTCCCTTGCCTTCCATACTTTCAAGCTCCAAATCAATTTGGTTTATGTAATTACATTCAATTAAGCTCCAACAATTCGAGTTAAACCTTCAAGGATGAAGAACGCACACTAAAAACACACACCCACACCACTGAAATCAACCCAATTCAAACCCTAATTCGTTTTTTCCCTTTCTTTGTTGTTTTAGGTCTTATATCCACGATTCCAACAAGATTTCATCATCATTCCTTCATCCCCACTCACATATTAGCATAACCAAATATATTTATATATACAACCGAGACATATGTGTTTATATTCAACTAATTTCATCCCAATTTTCACAATTTTTGGGTTCGAAATCATAATCTATTAGATTTTGGCGTCAACCTTTTTTCTTTTCTTTCCTTTCCCTCCTTCTTCTTCCTCCATTTCCTTCCCTCTTTCTTCTTTTCTTTTCCTCTTTGTTTGCTGTGTTCTTCATGGTTACTGTTCACGTCACTGCTACTGTTCACAGCTTTCTTCTATTTCATTTTCACCCTCACAAACTTTCTTTTATATTTTCTTTCCATCAGATTTTTGTCCCAAAATATTTTAAGATTTTCCACAATGACTCAGCTTATTGCAAACAGGAGCTGGCCATCGTGCATGGCCTATTTGTCTCAGGTTATGCCACATTTTGCAAACTTTCAAATTTTGCACTTTGGCCCCTCAAGTTTCTAAAATTACATTTTGACCCCTCGACTTTGGAAAATTATAATTTTACCCCAAAATCACCCGAACCCCTCATTCCACTTCCTAAAACCCACTCATCATAACAATGACGCTACTTAATAGCATATGCATCCCGTTCACCATAATTTTTGAAAATTACATTTTTGCCCCTTACTTTCCAAGATTTCGTTTTAACCCCCAAGGCCACACTAACCCCCTATTTAGCTTCCTAACACTTAATCATCACCAGCATATTGATATTTAATAGAAATAGCACCCCTTAATTAATCAAACTCGCGGTTAGATTAATTTTCGGTATTTTTCGGGGTATCACAGAGTGTAACGTTTAGGCCATACTTCCACTGTTATTTTGAGATTTGTAGTAAAGCTCTGTTTACCCTTGAGGTATGTTAACTAGCTTGTTTAGCGTTGAACCCCTTCCGGGGGTGTGACATTCTGTATTTCAAAATGACTCCTGTAAATTCAAGAATACTTTTGATAAGTTCAAAAATGTCTTCAAACATAGCAAATACAAAAATTCGAACATTCAAGTAGTACGAAGACGGAAATGTGTCACATGTGCCATCACTGACACGTGAGATAAAGTTCAAAAATTAAAATCATGATCTCTAGCTCATCTGCTGAGCTAGCCCACATTGCAATCCACATGGAAAAGTCAGAAACATATAAGTGACATATACTGTGACATGGCTCACTAGAGTACAAAAACATAAATCCAATAAACACTAAGAGTTTGAAGTTGATGAAGTCATTATCGTTCATATGATTCTATATAACGTAGTTTTATTCAAAGGCAACTTCAACAACATAATGTACGGATTCCATGAAAAATCAAAATTTAAAAGCAAAGGAGGAATTGTTAATGTTTTCATGATATCGAATATCATCAAGAACTGATAAGAAACGATTAAGATAGAGAAAGTCAAAGTAAGCGGATTTGCAATGTCAAATAGCGACTTTTGTACTCACTAATAAATTGCAAACTAAATTTTGATCAAGAAATTTGTTGATTCTGATAAAACACAGAACTAAGAAGTTAAAGATGACTCCTCAAGGATTCCTGAAGGTTTAGAATCATAAAATAAAAACCATTGAGAAATAAAGTAGATATAACAAATCAAATTTGGCTGATTTCCAGTGCAAAAAAACATAAAAATCTGCACTGACGAATAACTTTCAAACTCAATTTTGACCAAAAACCAAAAGGATTCTTGTAATACCCCAAAATTTTATTTTCTTGTGTTAGAAAAAAAAAGTTTGAACCATTTTAACCTCTGTCGGATTCAGTCGAATTAAAAGTATTTTTGGTAGAAATTAAAGGTGTTTTTGGTCGAATTAAAAGTATTTTCAGTCGAATTAAAAGCATTTTCGTTTGAATGAATCCGCTTTGCTTTGAACAAAAACTTGTGTTGATTTGAGGAGGAATGGGGACTGAAGTTTTCGGTCGAATGAATAGTTTAATTTTTACCTTCATTTATATAGTCTCTTTATTATCTTTCTTGACCTTTTGTTCTTGGTTCCTTGTTCTTTTACGGCGGAGATAGAGAGAATAGAAGGCTTGGGAAGCTCCTTTGGTACTAGAGCAGTACTTTGAGGTTTTCTTGTCTTAAACTTGATTAGGGTAAGTAATTTTATCGCTTTTTGCTGTGGGAATGTATTTTCGAAATCCAAAAGCTTATGCTTTGTCCAATGTCATTCATCTTTATTGGTTCACTATTGGTTTGTTTAACTTTTTCTTTCGTTTATAACATTGTGTACCCTCCTCCATTTGTGCCTTGATGAGCACACTTTGCATTCGTACATTTGTGACAGTCAATTTAAAATTGACATTGACTATGTTGAACAACTCTCAAATTGAGAGGGTCCTTTGAACATATGTTTGTTATGCTAGAGAGCCAAAGACTCCTATTATGCTCCGGTAGCACACGTTTGATGTTGGTATGTTTGGTTCGACATTTGGGTCTTATGACCATCATAGTCATCGTATGTTTATAGCATACCCGTCATATAATTGACATGTGTTTTGGGTGAAATGCTTAACTTTGTTGCTCCAATATTCGATAGTAAGACGTGGTTTGCTCTTTTCCATCTAATATTGCCATTCGTTTCTGTTAGTTTCTGCTTGATATCTTGCTATTTAGCTACCTTACTAGGCTATTTGAACTCGCCCTTTTTCTTTCCTACCTTGCCTTTGCTACAGGTGAAGAGAGTGACAATTGAATGTTATGGCAGCCTTGGAGTTCTTCGACTTTTGCTTATCATTGAAATTTTTGTATCCGTACTTTGGAAATCTTACCCGAATAGGGGTCATTCAATGTAAATGTATTGGAACATTTGTTTAGCCGCTGTGCATAGAAATCATTTTGTAAGGGAATAATTTGGGAATGTATTGTATTAGACGTTTGTTATATATGGAAATACTTTATGCTAGAGGCTTTTAGTGCTCTGTTTATACCGTTGTTTTTAGGACCTTAGCAGTATATTTAGAGGTTTGTTATTAGTCAAGGCCTCTTGTTTCAGGGGCGTGACAATTCTAATAAAACCTTAAACTACGAAGTTGAAGAAGACTCCTCAAGGATTTCATAATGTCTAAGACCATCAAACACCAGTGAGAGATAAAGAAGATAGAGGAAATTGAATTTGGCCGGCATGAATTACTAGAAACATAGCATAAAATTATTCAGGTTTATTTTTAATATTGATCACTTGGAATTTCGAAAAACTCCAAACTATGAAGTTTTTAGTCCACTGTTTTGCATTTTCAAAAAGTGTACGAAAATTAAAATGAAATAAAGAATGAAAAAGTTATGGACTCTTGTATTTAGTATAAAGATTCACAATGGAAATATCCCGAATCAAAGTCAATACGAAAGTACAAAGAACTATTTATCGTAATGATCAAGAATGTAATTAATCAAAAGATCACTTTAAAAAACTAAACAATTAATGAACGGATCAATTATCAGTATTCAAATGAGGTAAATGCTTGAGAAAACTCTTACCTCTAATTGCACAGTTAATTCAAACCCTTGATCTCCTCAAAAATTTATTTCAAAAGCCCTAAAATAAACATACCCAAAAGTTCTAGTTAGCATTCTAACAATCAAAGCAACGACTAGAATTCCAAGAGATCTTTTTCTAGAGGTCGTTTGGAGGCTCCTTAAAAATCTATAGTGCTCTTAGGGCAAATTAACACGTTGTACTTAAAGTATTAGGACCCTGAAAGGAATATATTTATATTCATAAAGCTATATATATATATATATATATATATATATATATATATATATATATATATATATATATATATATATAGTTGCTAACGCAATCTGGCCGTCCACTAGCGAGAATAGACAGTCAGATTGTGCGCCACGACCGCCATTTTTTCACCGTCCGCTACATAATTTAGCGTATAGTAAATTATCGTCCGCTACATAGTGTAGCGGACGGCCAGATCGCACTGGCAACTTTCCAACACTAGCAATGGATCACGACCATATATATATATATATATATATATATATATATATATATATATATATATATATATAGGAGCTGATCCGTTGAGAGCGCTAGCAAAATAGGAGATTTTGCTAGCGCTATCTGGCCGTCCATCCCAAATTGATAGACGACCCAGATCTTTTTTTTTTCAGAAGCTGTCAGTCGTCCGCTACATAGTGTAGCAAACGGACCTTTTTACCATATTGCCACTCCTCCCCGTCCGCTACACTATATGGCGGAAGACTTTTTTGGCAGTCAAAAAGTCATCCACTATACAGTGTAGCGGACGACTTTGCGCCTAACACGACTGACACAATTCCAGACTTGTCTGTACCTTTATTTCTGCACACGTCATTGTTGTCGCCAATGCTATCCGCTGCACAGTATCGCGGACAGTATCACCTATTCCCAAAAACTACTCACTCCTTCAGCACAATTTTCTTCTCCTTCAGACTCGCTTCCATTTTCAGCTCCCTTCAAGCTTCGAGTAACGTATAATTTAATTGTTTTGGCAAAAAGGTATAGATTTTTTGTGATGTTCTAGACATGATGTTCATAAAAAAGGTGTAATTTGTTAACTTTAAATAAATTCATTATAGTTTAATTCAATTTTTTTTGAGGTTCGCTAACTTTGAAAAATTTATCCTATTTAAATTCAAATTTTTTGAGATATGTTTGTTGTATTTTGGCATGATGAATTTGTCTATTTATCTTAGTAATTTTAATTTGTTATGTTCAATAAATTAATAATTGTTAATTTGGAGACACTTTTGAGATTATGTATATGGTATATTTGTCATCCTAAATTGGTCTATTCGCCAAGGTAATTTTTAGGTAATATTTTCAGTTAGAAATGTCATTTGATTGTTAAGCGTAGTCTATTTCTACACAGGTCTTGTTTCACAATGTCTGATTTCGTGTCGAGCTCCAACGTCCCCGTAGATGCTAGTGATCCGTATCTAGGACGAACGTTTCAAACATTGGAAGAAGCTGAAGAATGTTTTCGAGCGTATTCATTGAGGGTTGGTTTTGGCATTAGAATAAAGACTACAAGAACAAGCAACGTAACAAAAAAGATATGCTCTCGCTTATACGAGTGTCATAGGGGCAGAAACCCATTGCAAAATGAGACACGCGTAGGCAATGATGACAGTGATGACGAAATAGGATATTCGCGTAGAAGACGGGACTGCTTTGAGCGCACAAATTGCCAGGTCAAGATGTTCGTAAGCTACAAACCCAAGCAAGATCATTGGCTTATTACCAGCCTGGAACTGGCACACAATCACCCGTTAGTAACTCCTTCTAAGGTGAGTCAGATGCATCAACACAAGAAGATGGGTAAGGTCGCGAGGAGCCTAATTCACACAATGAGCAATGCGCGAATTGGACCTACTGAGATTGTTAATGTTCTTGCTGAACAGGCTGGGGGAATTCAAAATTTAAACTTTAACACGACAGACGTTCGTAACGCGGTCCGAACCCATAGACGAGCCGCGTATGACCTCAATGATGCTCAATCGACAATGAGCCTATTGAAACGGATGCAGATGGAGGACCCGCAGTTTACCTTCGATTATAAACTTGACGACGAGCATCGAGTTAGTACAATTTTTTGGGTCGACGGTCGTTCGAGGCTAGCTTATAAGCATTTTGGGGATGTCGTGACTTTCGACACCACATACCGTACCAACAAGTACTCGATGCCGTTCGCTCCTTTCACGGCGTCAATCATCATTATCACTCCATCCTGTTCGGGTTCGCCTTGTTAAGGGACGAGAGCGAGGGTTCTTTTGTATGGTTGTTTAGGACGTGGCTGGAAGCAATGAACTTCAAAGCACCCAAAGTGATCATCACCGATCAAGATTTGGCAATGAAGAAGGCTATTGCTACCGTCTTCCCAGACACTCACAACTTGTGCACGGCACAACTTGTGCACTTGGCACATAAGCAACAAATACCCTGAACGTCTGCATCACGTGTACGCAAAGTATCCAGACTTTAAACAGGATTTTGACAAGTGCATTAACAAGTCATTAACGATTGAGGAATTTGAGGAGAGGTGGGAAAAGCTTGTTTGGGATTACTCATTGCAAGACAACGAGTGGCTCCAGCACTTGTACGGGCGCAAAGAGCAATGGATTGGCGTTTACACGAGGAGGTATTTTTCAGCGGGCATGAAAACGACGGGCAGGAGTGAATCTATGAATGCCACGTTCGATAGTTATGTGGGTACAGCTACCAATTTGAAGAGTTTCGTTGCATCCGCACAAAAAGCGGTTGCTTCGTTGTTCGTAAAAGAAAGGGCTGCAGACTTTGCAACAACGTACAAACAAAGGAGAAGGTTGCTTGAGACCCCGCTGGAGCTGAACGGTGCCAAAGTCTATACGAAGGAGATCTTCTTGCTATACCAAGTAGAGCTGCAAAAATCGGGACGATACAGTATAAACAAGGTGGCAGAAATGTCTACGCGTGAGTACAAGGTTTATTCGCTCGTGAATGACCTCGTCCCTGAGAAGCTGCGCAGAATTTATACGGTGAGCCATGACACATTGACGGATTCGGTGACATGTGTTTGCAAGAAGTTTGAGTTCCATGGCATCCTGTGTAGACACATTCTGCGGTTTTTCACCCAGAAGAATATCAGGACAATCCCCGATAAATATGTCCTGCCACGGTGGACGAAAGGTGCAAACAGGTTGCACGGTACCATTGCCTTTCCGGAGCACCCGTATACTGACTTTGAAGAATCAGAGACGTTGCGGTATAATCATCTGGTGACAATGTTCACCCGTTTGTCCGTAAAAGGTGCTGCTACAATGGCCGGATATAAACATCTCCTCGAGGTAGCTCAGCAGCAAGAGCCCATCGTCGACCAGTTGGAAGCAGCTTCAGTCAGCAATGCGGTTGACACTGAGCCTACAACGGGATCAGAAGATGACGAGCCGGGGGAGGAAGACGACAATGATATCCGGCCTTTGGATCCAATTATATCGCAGACGAAAGGCCGCAAGAGATCTACGCGGATGAAAAGCTCTATTGAACAGGCAACTCAACCTAAAAAGCTGAGAAGGTGTGCATTGTGCAACAAAATGACCGACCATGACAAGCGGAACCATTACAAGGCACTGGGGATAAGTCCAGGGGTTTGCAAGACGAGGAAGAAGATGACGCCGAAGATGAGGAAGAAGCAGCTGCAGTGGACCTTTAGTTTTTTGTATAAGCCATCAAGTCAGTTTGACATTTGTAATAATGCGTAATATTTTTTTGATGAGATTATCTTTCGACCGAAGATTGGAAGGTTATTTCTGATGGACCTATTAGAGCCGCCATCAAATCTAACTTTAGTTTTTTTATTTGCCCTGTCCGCTACACTATGTAGCGGACAGCGCAACGGAAACCCAAATTTTTATTTTTCTAGAATGTCCGCGACACAATCTAGCGGACAACAAAACTCTTGGTATCCCTTATGTCCGCTACACAATGTAGTGGACAACAAAAATCTTGGTATCCCTTATGTCCGCTACACAATGTAGCAGACGTCAAACTCCTCTTAAATAGCAATCACATCGCCCTTTCTTCTTTCTCCAGTTTCTCTCTCTGTCTCGAACATCTCACCCACCCGTGACCCCCTCTACGGCGACCCACATCTCCGGCGACAGATCCGTCCTGATGGCTTCTGCTTCGGTGAACAGGGACTTTTCAGTCGGCAGACACTTCTTCAAGGTCATGATGCCTGGGTTTCATACAGAACTTGTAGGCCATCCCTCTTTCTCTGTGTTTTCGTGTGTGTGTTAAAAGTTTTATTTTGGTTAAAAACTTACCTGCCTTATAATGAATATGATAGGCCATACCGATAGCCTTTTGCAGATTGCTTACCACACTTTGGTTTGAAGCAACTTTAACCAGCCATAAGGGGTCATGGCTTGTTAAAATCAAGAAGAAGCGCGACCAAGAGCAAATTTGTTTCGAAGAGGGTTGGAGCAATTTCTGCGAGCAGCACGACCTCAATGAAGGGGACTTTGTAATCTTTGAACACAAGGGGCATATGTGTTTTCAAGTGCTGGTGTTTGATCAAAGCACTTGTGAAAAAGTTTTCCCCCAATGTTGAACAATTTTCTGTTGAACCCTGAATAAAATTAATTGTGCATTGAACAATTTTGTGTTGCGCGAATTTGTTTTATAATTTTAGCTTCTTAATTGTGCATATGAGAATTGTGATTATTGATCAATGATTTTAGGGATTGTTGTTAATTGATGATTTTTGATTGTTAATCGTGCATTTGAGATATTCAGATTGTTGATTGCGATGCTAAAACATTTTTTCCGTCGTTGATTTCCTTATAAAAAATTTGCAATACGTAAAACATAATTGGAGATGGAAAATCAGTTTCTAAATACCCACTTTACTGGAAAATATTGGGCTTGGCCGTCCGCTACACTGTATAGCAGACGGCACAGCAGAAACTCTCAACCTCAACACTTAGAAAATTTTGTTGTCTTTGGCCGTCCGCTACACAGTGTAGCGGACGGCACAGCAGAAACTCTCAACCTCAACACTTGAAAATTTTTCCTGTCTTTGGCTGTCCGCTACACTGTGTAGCGGACGGCAGCAGAAACTCTCAACCTCAACACTTGAAAAATTTTCCTGTCTTTGGCTGTCCACTACACTGTGTAGCGGACGGTGCAGCAGAAACTCTCAACCTCAACACTTAGAAAATTTTAAGATCTTCGGCCGTCTGCTATACAGTGTAGCGGACGGCGCAACAGAAACTAATTTTCCATGTCTTTGGCTGTCCGCTACACTGTGTAGCGGACGGTGCAGCAGAAACTCTCAACCTCAACACTTAGAAAATTTTACTATCTTCGGCCGTCTGCTACACGGATTGGGATTCCCTGCTGTAACCCATGGTTACAGCAGGGTGCTGTACCCATTTCTGTGAGAGTGGGGGGAGAGAGAGGGGCTGTAACCATGGTTACTCTCTCATCCCCCTCTCTCACAAAAATGGGTACACAACCTGCTGTAACCATGGGTTAGCAGGGGATCCGGATCCCCGCTACACTGTGTAGCAGACGGCGCAGCAGAAACTCTTAACTTCAACACTTAGAAAATTTTCCCCCATTTTGTTTCCTACCATTCAATCATTCTCAATGAGAGCAAAAAAACCAACTCAAATCAAAATCTAATCAAATCAACCCACCAAATCAAATGTCAACTGATTTCAACACAAATCAATCAATCATCTTCAACACAAATCAAATCACACCAATGGCAAATAATCATGATTTATTAAAAAAATATTTTAATGGTACAATGTCAACTGGGGTCCTCATGTTGAGCCGGATTCTCGTCCTTAGACGGATTTTCAATAAACCTAACCGCTCTAGGCCGGCCTTTCATAATTTGCCAAGTCTAAACTACGCATTCTTGACTCCAGGCATGAGGCTCTCAGACCGACAAATGTAATCCATGTACATGCAAAGGAAGACGCCGCAGTCCGAAGGATTGTGTTGCTTGGGCCTCCTCTTCTTCAATTGGAAATGGAGCTTTGGCCGCGCCGGTACAGGTACATCACGGATAGCATGACCATGGCACAAAATATATTCTGCGAGAAACAGAAAACGGCGTAAGACACGAGTTAACATTTACAATTGGCAAGTTACAATAAGCATTAAACAACAATCGTAAGATTACCATATAGTCCAACTGGGCTTTGTACATCCGCAGCACAGGCATGTGGGAGGTATCGTCGTGGAGACTGTCGATCACCGATACGACATTTTCTGTTGGTTCATAGCAAACCAAGTACCAGTGGCTTTCCCCTAAAAATGGGATTAGAAACACGTGGGCAACCCTTGCACTCACTGGACTATCCCTATTAAGATACGCTCGTAGGTTAGTGGACGGTCTCCACTGGCTCAACTTTTTCTTCCCCCTTTGTTCGACCCACTCATGCCATTCAGACACTAGGAGGCTATGAAAAAAGGCATCCACCAAAAAAATGCCCGGATACTCGTTCAGCCGCTCCCGACCCCTTTCCTTCAGAATCTCCACGTAGGTAGAGATGACACCGTTGTCTAACCAACTCCCGGAGCCAGGGAGGACATTTCTCCCCATGAGCAAAAGTAATCCATGCCCTCCAGGTGATTCACACTATACAACGCTTTGTCTCCGGGGGCCCGCTAAAATAACGCTCTCTGATTATTTGGCATTTATGCGGCTTTAGGGGCTTCAATGGATGCCCTTTGCGATATTGCCCTCGGGAGTCGACCTGGGGATATTGCACTCCTTTCGGGGGGGTCGACCGGGGGATATTGCCCTCCTTCACAACAGATGGTCCTGCCCACGGGACAATGGGCAGTGTCTCGGACAGACTGATGTTTTTGAAACCCCAGTCTTGCGTGACTTGACTCTAAGAGAGGGGTTGGGGTTCCGAGTCCAGAAGCAAAGAGAAGGAGGGCGCACTGTACTCTTCCCACGGCGCTTGAGCCTGGCCCATGGTGCTTGGCTGTCCCCAATCACCACCCATTCCCAGTACAGAGGGACCACCGTATCCCTGGCTCACCCCCGAAGTCTGTCCCGAGGGATCATCGTATCCCTCGCTCACATAAGGGGGCTGCCACCCCGGATAACCCATTCCCAGGCTGACGCCCGAAGGCTATCCCGATGCTTGGTGCAAAAAATTCCCACAGCCATAAGCCAACGCTTCAGCCTGTTGGCGAAGCTCCTCGCCCATTGCATCCACCAGATCCTTTCGCTCGCTCAACTTCTGGAAGAAGGCGAACGAGGCATTAACCTACATCCAAAGAGATAATAAATAAGTAACTTCATACACACTTAGAATCATCAAGTTCAATTAAAAGCACTGGTTGGGCAACTTACCAGATTGTATGCCATCTGCTCATCGATCTGACCCCTAGGGTGGTACTTCTCCCCCGTTCAAACCTTACTGGGGCTACTCTCCTCCGGGTGATGCAGTAGTACCACTCCCTCAATTTCTCGTGCGCACAAGTTGTGCGCATTCGCCTTGCCAAACCGTCTGACACCCGGTGGGTTCCTGTTACTCCTCATATCCGGCGCATCGGCTGGCAACCCCTGCAGGCACTCAAAATGGCGCATAGCGCGATCTGGCAGCTGCCACTCTGCGACCTCGAAGTGGATCAGGGGTGTGCGTTGCAACCCGGAGAGCGTGAAGACGAACGACTTCCCCACCCGTCGCGCCAAACGTTTGTACGGTGCCCATCGCATCTGGCCCGGAGATAGCGAGTCGAGCTCCCCCCGATAGTACGTAATGTTGTGATGGGGATCGTCTCTCCTCAGGTAGTGGCTGTCCTTCTGACTGTACTCCCAGGCGCACAACCGAGGCCACACATTATCCGTTTCGTCCCTACGCCTGGGTGCGCCGGTAGCAAGGTGTTCATAAGACCACACCTGAGAGCAAAGACAAATTAAATAAAGTATCGTCAAAATTATTGTCGATTCAACAAAAAAAAATCAAGCACGTAATCAAGATTTGTATGATATACCTGCAATAGCGAGAGACATGCACATATAGCTTTGGAGTCGGCCCTCGTTGCCTTGTGCAATGCTCGGTACAGGTACGCAAGAGTTGCTGCACCCCAGGCATAATCCCCAACCTCCAGCAGGTTACCCAACAACGGTAAATATTTGACGCTGACCGTATTCTTCGACGTTGTTGGGAACAAATTGCCCCCATCACCCACAAGAGGAAAGCTTGTGTGTACAGCACAAGCATCTGATCCGTGTAGTTATCCGGCAGAACCTTGTAGGTATCTACCAACCACTTCAACTTGATACCACCAGTGCTAAATTGATCCTGGGGTATCGAAGTAAAGAAGTCCCTAGCGGTTCTCTTATTCGTTGCTTCCGACGGAGGAGCTATTACCGGCCGTCCCGTCACCGGTAACCCTAAGATGAACCCTACATCTTCTAGGGTAATTGTCATCTCTCCTAGAGGGAAGTGAAACGTATTCGTTTCACTTCTCCACCTTTCAACAAGGGCACCTATTAAGTGCCGGTCAAGGTGTTGAAAGATCTGCCCATGCGTGAAAATCTCAAACCCAATCCCACGCAGTAATTTTTTCTGGTATTTGTTCAATTTCCAGGCTTTGAAATTATCGGATACTTCTACTGTGTTGAGAAGTGCTCTTTCCTACGAATTAATAAATACAATTTAAGCAAAACAAACGGTATACAACGTTCGCAAGAATAAGAAAGTTGATAAAATAAGTATCTTACTCCACCATCCCATATGAGCGTACTAATATGGTTTGCTTGGTCCAGGGTTAAAATCCATTTTTTGCAACTGAAATTATGGAAAAACGGCAAGGTTGGAAGCGTAAACATTCTCAAACATACAACGCTAGCATGTGCTCACATAAGTTGACATGCTGTATATATGTATGTACATACATACAAACAAACACGGAATCGGATTTTGCAAGTGAAATCACATGAACAATTAATAAGCAATACACATATATTGACAAACGCTAGCACAATCCAGCGCATACATATTCAAAACCATGCATAAGCCGCAATACTCATAACAACTCTAGATTATGAAGAAATAAAGGATTGGTTTGTGAACTTACGTGATTGATGAGATGATTAAAGGATTTCTTTGGAAGAAATTGCGCAGATCTACTTGCCAACGCCGCTAGAAAAATTGTGAGAAGAAAGAATGAATAAGAGTTTCGAATGAGTTTTGTATATGGGTTAAGTCCTCTACATAGTATAGCGGACAGTGAAAACCGTCAAGTTGTCCGATACACAGTATCGCGGACGGTGGGATAAGGACAAAGCAACAGTCCTGTAGTCCCAGGACTGGTGTAACAACTGTCAGGGGGGTTGTGGATGACTTGACCATTGTCAGGCGCAAAGTCGTCCGCTACACTATACAGCAGATGACTTTTTGACTGCCAAAAAAGTCATCCGCCATACAGTGTAGAGGATGAGGAGGAGGGGCAATATGGTAAAAGGTCCGTCCGCTACACTATGTAGCGGACGATTGACATATTCTGGAAAAAAAAGATCTGGGCCGTCTATCCCTTGGGGATGGACGGCCATATATATATATATATATATATATATATATATATATATATATATATATATATATATATATATATATATATATATATATATGGCCGTCCATCCCCAAGGGATAGACGGCCCAGATATATATATATATGTATACATATATATATATATATATATATATGTATATATATATATATATATATATATATATATATGTATACATATATATATATATATATCTATATATATGTATACATATATATATACATATATATAGATATATATATAGATATATATATATATACATATGTATACATATCTATATATATATATATATATATATATATACATATGTATACATATATATATATATATATATGTATGTATATATATGTATATATATATGTATACATATATATATATATATATACATATGTATACATATCTATATATATATATATCTATGTATACATATGTATATATATACATATGTATACATATGTGTATATATACATATGTATACATATGTATACATATGTATATATATACATATGTATACATATGTATATATATACATATGTATACATATGTATATATATATACATATGTATACATATACATATACATATGTATATGTATACATATGTATATATATATACATATGTATACATATACATATACATATGTATACATATACATATACATATACATATATATACATATACATATATATATATACATATACATATACATATACATATATATATATACATATACATATATATATACATATACATATACATATATATATATACATATATATATATATATACATATATATACATATATATATATATATATACATATACATATATATATATATATATATACATATACATATATATATATATATATATATATATATATATACATATACATATATTTATATATATATATATATATATATATATATATATATATATATATATATATATATATATATGTGTGGTCGTGATCTATTGCTAGCGCTGGCAACTTAACCCAAGTTGTCAGCGCGATCTGGCCGTCTATGCGCGTGAATGGACGGTCAGATTAAGTGCCACGACCGCCATTTTTTTCACCGTCCACTACATAATTTAGCGCACGATAAATTATCGTCCGCTATATAATTTAGCGATCTGGCTGTCCGCTACATTATGTAGTGGATATATATATATATATATATATATATGTATATATATATATATATATATATATATATATATATATATATATATAGGAGCCAATCCCTGTCTACTGGTGGAAAAAAACTCATTTCTCCACCAAACCGCTACTCTTTGTAGCGGTTGCAATTATTCTTCACAAAAACTCAACCGCAACAAAGTGTTGCGGTTGGAATAATTGTGAGGAAGAGCCCAATCGCAACTAAGAGTTGCGGTTGGCAACATTTGTTTCAAAAGCCAACCGCAACTCTTTGTTGCGGTTGTGCCCCCTCCCACTCCCCCCTTCCCCCATGGCCCCCTTTTCCCCCGTCCCCCCTTCCCTCATGCCCCCCTTCCCCCCGTCCTCCCTCCATGCTCAACCGCAACAAAGAGTTGCGGTTGGTCCCCCTTCCCCGCCACGTGGCCTTTCCCCCTTCCCCCCGTCCTCCCCTCCCCCATGCCCCCCCATGCCCAACCGCAACAAAGAGTTGTGGTTGGCCCCCTTCCCCGGCGTGTGTCCCTCTTCCCCTGCCACGTGGCCCCGTCCCCCTCCCCTGCCATGTGGCCCGTCCCCCTCCCCCCATCTATGCCCAACCGCAACACTTTGTTGCTGTTGGCATTCCAACCGCAACAAAGAGTTGCGGTCCCCCCCCCCCTCACGTGGTGTCCCCCCCCCCCCCGTGATGACCCCCCTTCCCCCCGTGATGCCCCCCTTCCCCCCACGTGGTGTCCCCCCCCGTGATGGCCCCCCTTCCCCCCGTGGTGTCCTTCCCCCTCCGTGATGGCACGTGCTGTCCTTCCCCCTCACTCACGGATTTTTTTTTGTCTTCTTTCTTCTCTCTCCTTCACTTTTTTCTCTTTATAATCCCTCCTCCCCGAACCCTTTCTTCCACTCTCCATACCAACTGTCTTCATACTCCATATCTCACCTACATAGTCTCCACAACAATACAAACAAAAAATTTTTACGCTAGAAGATCGGTGGATTTTTCTTTAAATATATCAAGTCAAAACAAGTAAGTATTTTGAATTTTCTTATAATTCAATATTAATTTCAAAGTTCAAAAATAGTCATTGTAGACTCAAATCGAAGATAATAAAAATACAAATTGAAGGAAACAAAGATCATATCAATCGGAGATTGGATGAGCGGTATTACATTTATAGATTCCAAAATAGCGATTTTTTAGGGGGTCAAAATTAGGATTTTTCATAAATTTATAAAAAATAGATAGAGCTAGATTTTGCCAATGTACAAAAAAGAGACCCTAGTTATTTTTAAAAGATCTATATCAGGGAAAAATTTCAGATTTTTCCAAAGACTGGAAAGGGGTTAACTGATACGGGGAACCTTGTAACTTTGCAATGTAATTTAAAATATCAAGCCAGTGCGATTTCACGCGAAACTTTTATGAGAACCCTAGGATGTTAGGAAGTTCCATCCCCCAGGAATTCGGGCCTTTCTGAAGTTGTTGGCTATTTTTTTGGTCAAACGGGCTTTTAAGCGCTCGATCCGGACACCGGTTCGGGATCTTTGAGCAAAAAGTCCGTAGAATGCTTTTTAGATCAAGAATGAATTCGGGAAGCTTAAAATAACATTTCAAAGCACTTTTGAGATTGTTCTGATGCTGGGGCATTTTGGTAATTTGCCACCCCGAGAGGGGATATTTTGGTAATTTTACGGTGTTAAGTTTTTCAAAGGACTTTTTAGTCCAGAAATGTAAGTAAAACACCTGAAAGGTTGTTTTGAAGCTAGTTTAGGGCGTTAGGGTGAAAATGAACCCCCGGGGGGCATTTCGATAATTTGCCACTCATCGGGGGTATTTTGGTAATTGAACGTTGTAACATAACTGGAGGAAATAATTTTTAACAAAGACACGTGAAAAGTTATTTTAAAGTTGTTCTGAGATGTTTGTTGGGTCGATGGCTGCCAGGGGGTATTTTGCATAGGTTGGGGGTGTTTTGGTAACTCATCCCCTTTAAAATTTGATAAAGAAAATATTGTGTATATAATTGATGTAATACATTTAAAAAGTGGTTTTAAAGCGGTTTTGAGGTGTTTGGGTTGTAGCGGCCATCAGGGGGTATTTTGCTAAATAACCACGTTGGTCCTAAATTTTAGAAAACTAGTGTAATTTAGCGTTCGGAGTGGTGAGAAGTGAGGAATTGTTTTAGTACATTGAAATAATGAGATAATGACTATTGCTAATGCGTTGGTAAGCTAGGTTAAAGATCAATTTATAGTTTTGGAATGTAAATATTATGGATGCTAAGTTGGTTTACGATTATATTTTGTTCTTAGATATATGGATTTCAACGTCGGACCTCATGATACATCAATCCTATACGATGACGATGACCACGTCGCGAGGCACGTATTTGACGGTGTCGATAGGGGTGTTTTGGAAACAATTCAAAGCACAAGTCACCACGATGAGTGGGTACTAAATGAGGAACAAATACAACTATTACACCGTCAAAATTTATCTATGTTCACCGATCCCGGGATTTGGTCTCGACACGACGATTGCCTTATATCCGCTCTAGTTGAACGATGGAGGAGCGAGACAAACTCATTTCACTTTCGGTTTGGTGAAATGACTATTACATTAGAGGACGTCAGATTTATACTTGGAATCCCATGTCACGGCAAACCCATTACTTCGAGCAAAACGTCTGCATCCATAGCGAATATGGCTAGGCAGTATTTCCCGGGAATTCCAAGGGAAGCTCTTACAACGAACGACATCAAACTTAAATGGCTGAGAGAGCAGTATGGCATGCTACGAGATGAATACACTCCTCACGATTTCGTGACATATACGAAAGCATTCCTTCTGTATATTATTGGAGCCATATTACTTCCGACGCATTCGAAAAACACGGTGCATCCGAAGTATATGGTGTTCTTGGAGGATCTTGAGGAGGTATACTCATATTCGTGGGGTTCAGCTGTCCTTGCGCACCAGTGCCAAGTCCATTGCCGCCTGCCTCACTCTATTACAGGTTTGAGCATTTATTTTCTTGGTTGACGTGTCAATATATGCATTAATGTGCTAATTCCAGATAATGTTTGCATTCACAGGTTTGGTCTTACGAGAGGCTACCCACGGGTCGTCCACAACCGCGAGAATATTCCGATGAGACGTGGCCTAGGGTGTGGGCCTACGACCAACCGGAGGAGACGGGTAGACCCGCACCACCATCTAAAGTTCTATCGGGGGGAACTAGAGATACTCAATGCATCCCAGGTGACGTGGCAGCCATATAGCAAGGTGATGCATCGGTTGGATGAGTGGTGTTGGCAACTTCTGGTGTCGTACGTGCTGGCAGGTTTGGTTCGGGTGCCGCTTATTCACTTCGAAGTATGTGAGTTTCAGATGCCCGATCGAGCTATGAGGCAAGCTGGCTGTCTACAAGGGATACCAAAACCCGCTGTAGACATGCGGCCATACAGGAGTGGTCGAGGGCCGAACTTCGAGGTGCCTGATGCCTTGAATTTGTTGAATTCCGAGGTGCAACAGTGGAATACTTGGCAAGAAACATATGATAGCCTTGTATCGCTGAAGGCCGACAGCATCAGCATTGAGGAGTACCTGCAATGGTTTCTCAAGGTGACGCGCACGAGGGTGAATCGCCCTTCCCAGGTGAGGAAGACATCGTATGCGCCACGTGAGATCTATGACCAGTTCTGGGCATTGAACATTGTAAGTCATGCTAGTGTTGTTTCAATTTTTATTTGCGCACCTTATCGCCATGCCTGAAATGATTAGCCATATTTTGTATGCATGTTTTTTAGGTTGACCAGGGCACTGAGGTGTTCAAGCAGCTGGAGGGGTTTGACTGGTTTGTCGCGCAGGCTCCTGACAATCTCAAGAGGTCCATTGAGAGGTACAAGACTGAAGTTCAAAACTTTAGTCTTGCGTACTGGGGTTACCAAGGGGAGCCGTCTAGTCGCTTGCCTCCTGACGCGTACAACTATCAGCCCCAGAGTCAGGTGTGGTAGCCGTCTACTCGCTTGCCTCCTGACGCTTACGACTCTCAGTCCCAGAGTCAGGTGTAGGAGCTGTCTATTCGCTTCCCTCCTGACGCGTACGACTATCAGCCCCAGAGTCAGGTGTGGGAGCCGTCTACTCGCTTGCCTCCTGACGCGTACGACTCTCAGCCCTAGATTCAGGTTACCCAAGTAGGAATCCAGGCACCGCGCCCAAGCATCCGGTCGGATAAAGGACAACCGACGAAGCCATTGACGTCCGGCCAAAAGGGATTGGATCGACCGGCACTACTTTGGGCATGAGCCAATCGCTACAGCAGACTTTCCTGTTGCTTCATTCCTAGCTCACTCTGATCTAAGACTGTTGGCGCCGAACACAGATATTTCAAATTTTCTCATTGACGCTTATATAGATCTGCTGCGTGTTAGAGAGCTAAATTATAACCCCTGCCAAACTTTGAAGCTCAACATGTATGCCTCTTTTGTTATCCCCTTCATGTGAATAGCATGAAGGAGTTCACAGAATGGAGGAGGAAGCAAGGGACAAGCAATGTCACGCAGCTGAGGCAAACCTAATCATGCTACCTGCTCTTCATGCAAGCCACTTCTTCCTATTAGTTCTCTTTCCAGAGAATAAAGTGGTCCACATATACGATAGCCTAAGGGAAGACAGACCTGGTCGGCAGCTGGCGCAGATGTACTCCACGTACATCAATGCGGTGGTTAGTTTATATCTTGACCTTTGCTCATAGTCTATTCTTCTTGTTACATAGGCTTGATAACCTTTTTTATGTTGGATGCAGACTACTATCATTCCACTAGCGTGTCGACATTTTAAGGGGGAAGCCATCACGAGCAAAACAATGATAGATCCTTGGACGGTCGTGACGATAGAAAACCGACCAAAGCAATATAACAGTCATGATTGCGGGATTTACGTCCTCAAGTACATGGACTACATAGCTCGCTCAGATGTGCTCGAATATGATACGTGGTCTCAAAACGATGCCTTGACGTTTAGATATAGGATAGCCTGGGAGCTGAAAAAGGGTGTAGCTAGACGCCTTCCTTACCATTATCCTGAGATGTAGTAGGCGTTCGTATGTTTTATTATTACTATTGTTGGATTTTGGATATTAAGGTTTGAAATTGAATTAGCCTTATTATTACTATTGTTCGATTTTGGACACTGGGCTAACTAGTGTGCCTAAGGTGCAATGAGAAAAAAAAAGTGACAAAAAAATTACGTAATTTTTCGAAAGTTATGAATTGGGCCCTAAAGTGTGCCCGAACAGGCCCTTCATAGGAGAACCCAAAAATAATGTGTCTCATTTTTTCCCGAAATTGATACAAATGGGCTAACTAGCGTGCCTAAGGAGCAATGAGAAAAAAAAAAGTGACAAAAAAAATTAAGTAATTTTTCAGAAGTTATGAATTGGGCCTTAAAGTGTGCCCGAACAGGCCCTTCATAGGAAAACCTAAAAAATAATGTGTCTCTTTTTTTTTCAAAATTGATACAAATGGGCTAACTAGCGTGCCTAAGGTGCAATGAGAAAAAAAAGTGACAAAAAAAATTACGTAATTTTTCGGAAGTTATGAATTGGGCCCTAAAGTGTGCCCGAACAGGCCCTTCATAGGAGAACCCAAAAAATAATGTGTCTCGTTTTTCCCGAAATTGATACAAATGGGCTAACTAGCGTGCCTAAGGTGCAATGAGAAAAAAAGTGACAAAAAAATTACGTAATTTTTCGAAAGTTATGAATTGGGCCCTAAAGTGTGCCCGAACAGGCCCTTCGTAGGAAATCCAAAGAATAATGTGTCTCTTTTTTTCGAAATTGATACAAATGGGCTAACTAGCGTGCCTAAGGTGCAATGAGAAAAAAAAGTGACAAAAAAATTACGTAATTTTTTGGAAGCTATGATTCCACAAACCAAATCACAAATTTAAACATTATAAAAGTTCAATTTATACAACTGAAACATTAACCCTAACACTTATCATCATCATCGTCCTCCTCGACCATACTGCCAGGTTCGATACCTAACACTTTATAATGGTTTCTCTTGTCATGATCAGTCATCTTATTACACAACGCACACTTTCGCAATTTTTTTGACCCGTTGCTTCTTCAATCGGATTCTTCATGCGTATTGCTCGTTTTCGCCCTTTTGTTTGAGAAATAATCGGATCAAAAATGTCGAAATCCTCACCTTTGCAGGCTAAGTGCCATCAATGATTGGCTGTAAAGCTCGATTGAATCTACCGGCTGAGTCGTCCGACTAGTCAGAGTGTCTCGTGTTTCTAGTAGTTCCTCTTGAGCCGCATGAGCCTCCAAAGGTGAAAAAACTACTATGGCTCTTTCTTTGTAAACTGTAGCCGCGTCGGCTTCTCTCTCAAGGAAAAATTGCTTGTCAAGGGCTTTCTGCATCTCTAGTACGAACTCTGTTATACTTGAAGAATGGCCTACGTACCCATCAAAGAATGCATTCATACCTTCGCTTCTCGAGGTCGTAGTCATTCCGGCTGCAAAAAACTTCTTGGTGTAGGCACCGACCCACTGTGTCTTGATCTCATACAACGATTGTAACCATTCATGATTGTGCAAATGGTAGTCATCCATTAACTTGGCCCACCTCTAACTGTCAACGATTTCTTCACACATGTATTAAAGTCAGTCTTGAATGTCGGATGGTTTGCATATACATTGTGAAGCCGTTCGGGATATTTGTTGCTTATGTGCCATGTGCACAGGCCATGGTGAGTATCTGGAAGGACCTTAGCGATTGCATTTTTCATTGCCAGATCTTGGTCGGTGATGATGGTCTTTGGAGGAATATGATACATTGCTTTAAGCCACGTTTCAAATAACCACGTAAATGACTCCTCCGTCTCATCCCTAAGCAGGGCAAAGCCAAACAAGATTGACTGATAGTGGTGGTTCACCCCGGTGAACGGAGCAAAAGGCATAGAGTACTTATTTGTGCAGTATGTGGTGTCAAACGTCACAACATCCCCAAAATTTTGGTAAGCAGCTCTAGAACGGGCATCCGCCCAAAATATAGTACTAATGCGGTTCTCATCATCCAGTTGGAGACTATAGAAAAAGCCAGAATTCTCACTCTGAAGGTGCCTGAAGATATCAAGTGTAGCTTGAGAATCACTCTTACCGAAAGACTCTCTCCTCTGAGCACGAAGTTCATTTCGAAGGTCTACTTCGTTGAAACTCAACTTGTCAATCCCCCCAGACTGGCTTGAGAAAACCCCCATCATTCTAGAAGGTGGAATTTTAGCCTCGGCCATTGTAAATATCAGTTGTCTGTGTGCCGCGCTTATTTCTCGGTGTTGATGAATTTGACCAATCTTACTAGGGGTCATCAACTGATGATTATGGCTCAACTCCACTCCCGTCACAACCCAATGGTTTTCATTTTTCCAGTGTACTGCATACACATGGGCCTTGCAGCCAGTACCCGAAAATGTGTCGCGTTTTCTTTGTCTTGATGGCCCTTCGTCACTGATCCGAACAACCGGGGGTACATACAGTGCTCCTCTATGACACTCAAATAGTCTTCCACAAATTTGATCTGTATTCGCCCGTTTTCTAGTAGTCTTAGTTCTAATACCGAAACCTATCGTTTTCGAATATGCTCTATAGTATGCTTCAACTTCGTCCAGTGTTTGAAAAACTTGACCCAAGTAAGGTGGATCAGAATCTTCACAAAAAGTATTTCCTCCAGTTGCATCCATATTTATACTGAAATCTAAAAAATAAAAATTATATCATTCTCAACAAGTCATAGAATTAAATAAAATAAAAATAAAGACTCTTTCCTCCAGTTGCTCAAAATTTTACAATGTTCAATTACCAAAATACCCCCGATGAGCGACAAATTACCGAAATGCCCTCGGGGGTTCATTATCACCCTAACGTCCCAAACCAGCTTCAAAACAACCTTTCAGGTGTTTTACTTACATTTCTGGACTAAAAAGTCCTTTGAAAAACTTAACATCGTAAAATTACCAAAATACCCCTCTCGGGGTGGCAAATTACCAAAATGCCCCTGGCATCAGAACAATCTCAAAAGTGCTTTGAAATGCTATTTTAAGCTTCCGAATTCATTCTTGATCTAAAAAGTATTCTACGGACTTTTCGCCCAAAAATTCCGAACAGGTGTCCGGATCGAGCGCTTAAAAGCCCGTTCGGCCAAAAAAATAGCTAACGACTTCGGAATGGCCCGAATTCCTGGGGGATGGAACTTCCCAACATCCTAGGGTTCTCATAAAAGTTTCGCGTGAAATCGCGCTGGCTTGATATTTTAAATTACACTACAAAGTTACAAGGTTCCCCGTATCAGTTAACCCCTTTCCAGTCTTTGGAAAAATCTGAAATTTTTCCTTGATATAGATCTTTTAAAAATAACTAGGGTCTCTTTTTTGAACTTTGGCAAAATCTAGCTCTAGCTATTTTTTATAAATTTGTGAAAAACTGTCTAATTAAGTTTTCACCTTTAGCGACAATTAC
>JAVXUP010003534.1:0-64129 GCA_033070095.1 Escallonia herrerae | reverse complement strand
AGGGGTCGGCAGCAAGTGGGGGGTCGGCCGGATCGGGGTGGGTCGGCCCAGCGAGGAGGATCGGCCGGGCAAGCGGGGGTCGGCCCAGCGAGGGGGTCGGCCGCGCATGGGGTGTCGGCCAGCCACGGTGGGTCGGCCGCACGAGAGGGGTCGGCCGCACATGGGGGGTCGGCCAGTCACGGGGGGTCGGTCACGCAGGGTGTCCGACAGGCCCAAGTCCCATCCTCACAGCCCGGAGCGACGCCAGCAGCGAAAAAAGTTCGGCAGAAGATGTGGGCGAAGCCGCGAGGGGCCGCGACGGGTACATCGCGACCCCGCGGGATATGATGACTGTACCTGTGCCGGCGCCGCCAGTCGATAAGGCCACACCGTCAGTGGGTGTCGAGGCGGCAGTGCCATTGACCTTTGATGATGGCGGTAGGAGGTCCTACGATCCGGAGCCAGATAAAACAAACACATTGCTGGGGGTGAGGGGAGTAGTACCGTGTGTACCGGACCGTGAGCTGTGGAGGGAGTTGGCCATTCGTGTGGCAGACGGAGCGTTCAGGACACCGTGGGGTGGTCCGTCGATGGGAGAGGAGCCTCGGCTGTCGTCACCCTACCTTCGCGCGCCGAGCCCGGCGGAGGCGCCCGTGATGTCGCCGAGGTATGTACCGGCATTGTTGATTGGGAGAGAGGACATACCTTGGTCGCCGGTGATGTTCAAGGGCCATAGTGCGATGCCGGTAGGGTGGGACTTTTGGTGTGAGCATATGTTGGAGACACCGGTGAGGGCGCAGGTGTTGCAGGCACTAGGGCTGTTACCGGCGATCAATGTTACGGCGAGGGGGGTGGAGTTATATAGGGATACGCCAGGGATGACCCGATTGCTGGCAAGATGGAGCACGCAGTCGCATACGTTCGTGACCGAGTTCGGGGAGATCGGGCCGACGTTACTCGATGTGTTGATGCTGACAGGGCTGCCGATACACGGGGAGGTGGATGCACGGGTGACCCGGCTGAGCGGGGAGGAGCGGTTGTTGCAGACGCAGCTACTGGACATTTTGGCGGAGACGAAGAGGCACCGGAAGGGGACGTACGGTGGGTGGCTGCGCCAGTTCTACGGCACGCCGCAGGCGAGGACAGGCCAGAAGTTGGGCAATGCTGCCCAGTTTGTGATGGGTCCGTATCATGGCAGCGATCGGTACGAGTTGGTGGCGTTTTTGGCGATGTTCTTATCGAGGTAAATTTTGTACTGTCGTGTGATTATTTGTGAATATATCGTATGTCCTGCTTGCCCTGTAAAACGTCAAACTGACATATGTTGCCGGTCGTTGTTTGCAGGTTTGTGTTTGAGGGGACACCTGAGGATGGCATTTCCCCGAGGGTGTTTCCCTTGGCCATTAGGATGGCGCAGGGAAGGCGGGTCGGCTTGGCTCCGGTGTACTTGGGCACGTTATACTCGCGGCTAGATCAGTTCGTGAATGACGTGAAGCGGTCGTATGGTCGGTATCAGGTGGCGACATACGTGGACTGGATGTTTTTGCAGAGGTACCTGTACGAGTGCTTTCCAGGGTACCGTCCTGACGGATACCCACTCGCACACCCGTCACCGACGATGGGGACAGTGACCCGTCCAGGCAGGTCGCGGCAGGTGGCGTTGTGGTGTAGCGGGTCTCGGGCTTTTGCTTGGGCAGGCATCAGGAGGCCGGGGTGTCCGTTGGCACAGATTCTAGACAAACGGGGGGAATGTGAGCGACGGCCCTATATGGAGATGCATGCGTCATATGGTACGCCGCCATGGCTGCACGTGCAGGAGGTGACGACAGATCTGAGCCGGAGAGGCGAGCTAGCGCCAGGACAGCTGGCGCTATTGGTCGCGTATTTTCCCGGCTGGCTCCCGGTATTGACAGATGATGGCGGGAAGCCCGCCGAGTGCTGCTATTATGTGGCGAGGTATTGCCCGGACCGTCTGTCGTTGGCGTTCGGGTACGATCTAGAGCCCCCATGCGGTTATGACAGCCCTTGGAGTGTGGCGACGGCTTTTG
The DNA here is from genome assembly GCA_033070095.1 of Escallonia herrerae. NCBI lineage: Eukaryota > Viridiplantae > Streptophyta > Magnoliopsida > Escalloniales > Escalloniaceae > Escallonia > Escallonia herrerae. The sequence continues at coordinate 62,102 of JAVXUP010003534.1, read as the reverse complement.
GGTATACACTATATGACAGAGCCCGCGAGTGGCCGGCACCGACGACAGAGTGGAGGCAGCCAGGGACAGAGGTGGCAGGGGCGGTGACCGCGGATTATGCGCATTGGTGGGAGCGACTGCGAGGGAGCTGGGCCGGATGGCTGGCACAGCCGTCAGGCACACGTCGACAGGTAGATGTGTTCGCATGTGACCGAGCCCTGAGTTTGATATCGGCCACAGTCGCGAGGCAGTGCGGGATGCTGTCACTGGTGACCGGGAGTTCTGTTCCGAGCTCGGAGAGGGAGGCGGAGGAGGATGCCGTAGAGTTGGGGGACGCGGCTCCCGGGGAGGACCGTGGGGAGGAGCCTATTGCCGAGGTGCCGAGGGTGCCGGGGGCCGGCAAGGGGCCCTTGTCGGCATTGCGAGTGGGGATGATGGAGACAGCTCGTCAGGCTAGTGCTGGTACCTCAGCCCCACACCTATCAGGGGCGAAGAGGCCGCGCGACGTATTAGAGGAGCTAGACTCTGAGGTTTGCTTCTGTCCTTTCTTTTTGTCGTATAAATATGGTTTGCATATTGCTCATAATCTGTGAACTGACAGCGGTTTTGCCAGGGGGACGAGGAAGAGGCGGTCGCGGGGGGGAGCGAGGCCGAGACTGAGATCGCAGGCGAGGAGGCTATGGCAGCCGAGGCCGGCAGATTAGTTGACAGTGACGAGACCGAGGCCGTTGAGCTATTGACGGCCAGTGTGCCGAGGAGGGTGAGCCCATTGCCTGCTACTGAGGAAACGGTGGGGGCACTATACGGCGGAGAGGGGAGCGATACGGTGATGTTCGACATTGACGAGGACTGGTGGACAGGCATGGAGACGCAGGTTGTGGGAGGTGATGGTGGCGAAATGGCGGAGCCTGAGTCTGTTGTTGCTGCCTCGATTCGTGAGCGAGAGACACCGGTTCAGGCCGTGGTGGTGCGACGGCATGACACATTGCCGGAGTCCGTGGTTGAGGTCGGAGCTACTCTTCTGGCGATGCACTCAGCCACGATTGGGGCGCAGAGGGCGGGTGGGATGTCGGAGATTTCTGCAGCGGGCGGCAGTGGCGCGACAGTCGGAGATATGAGTAGAGGATCCTCGAGCGGTCAGGTGGATGTGGCAGCTTGGGGGGGCCTCCAGCTACCGGCGGAGACTGTGCGCCGGTTAGAACTGGTGAAGGCAGCGTTCCCGCAGACATTCGAGAGCGTGGTGGTAGAGAACCCAGTACTACGGATGTGGGTGTCTGCAGGGTTTATGGAGTGGTTGCTGCCGTTCGCCAGTGTGCCGTCGTCGGGTTGGACTGCAGAGTTCGTTGCTCGGTCGCTTTCAGAGTTCGCTCCGTTCACATCGCTAGGTATGCAGCTGGACTGGCTAGCAGATTTCTTTAGATCGAGGAGCGTCAGCCACGATATGGATGAGAGGCGTGCAGTCGTGGTTATGCGGGAGATGTTGCTGGAGCGGCGCCGCACAGGATTAGAGGCAGAGCGGTCAGAGATCACGGCAGAGTTGGCCGGGATTGACATGCAGGTGGCAGAGATAGAGAGACAGCTCGTCGATTTGCAGAGGCAGTTGTCCGATCTACAGAGGCGGCGAGGTGAGGTGGACGGGCGAGAGTCAGAGCGGTTAGGGCGACAGGCCGAGCTTGATGCTGGATGGTCAGAGGTACAAGCGGAGCGGGAGGTACTTCAGGCATTCAGCTCCCACCCAGTTGCATCGCTGTTGTCTAGACTTTCCTAGCTTGTATGTTACTTTGCCGTAGTTGTAGTGCTTAACGACGGCTAGTAAACGTTTGATGTATATGTACATATTTTTGATGGTCTCGGCTTATTGTATGTTATGTTCGGTTGCTCTCTTCTTTCTTCTCTCTTTTTTTGAATGTCTTGCTTGTTTCGGTTACTTGTGAATGCTCTCCCATTCCCGCTCGTAGAAAGTGACTTAGGAAGCATAGGTTGAGAATGAGTGCCAGCTGGGCAGAAGTTGAGGTAACAGCATGACTTTGTATTGATAGGACGCGGTACAAAACACCATTACATGACTAGTGTAGAACGCTACACAGATCAACAAAAAAATACAAGTCTGCAAGCAATGTCGCATGTACAAAAATGCTACGAGGGCGCGTTCTATGACGCGGGATGTTGTCGCGGCTACACATAATACTTCTTCAGGTAGCGGCCGTTGATGGGGGCCGAGACCTGACCGTCGTCGTGGTTGAGCAGGAGGTACGAGCCATTAGTGCGGGCTTCGTGCACCGTGAAAGGGCCCTCCCAGTTTGGCGTGAATTTAGGAGCTGACATGTTGGCCCGCACATGCTTGGCGGCTTGAAGAACAAGGTCGCCCTCGATAAACGAACGTGGCTTGACGGTCTTCCCATAAGCTTTCGTAAGCTGCTCATGATACTTCTTCATGCGGCGCAGGGCCGTGGCTCGTCGTTCGTCGAGGCCGTCAAGTGCCGCCAGCCGGGCTTCTTCATCTCCGAGACTGCTGCTTAGGGAAAGTCGAGCCGATGGTTCTGCGATCTCGGCAGGTACCACACACTCGTCCCCGTAGACGAGAGAAAGGCGTGGCCTTTGTCGCTGTGTGCATGGATGTTCTGTAGGCCCAGAGTGCCAGATTCAGTTGTTCGGACCATGACCGGTCGGCGTCATGCACCATTCGCGATAATACTCGTAGCAAAGTCTTGTTGGACGCTTCAGCTTGACCATTACCTTGCGGGTAATAGGGAGTTGATGTGGCATGGCTGATGTTGTACCTTTCCATGAGAGTTCGAACCTCTCGGTTAATGAATGGGGTGCCATTGTCAGATATAATACATCGAGGGATGCCGAAACGACAGATGACGTCGCGTAAGAAGTTGGAAACGGCACCTCCCGTGGCTCTCCGCAGAGGTACGGCTTCAACCCACTTCGTAAAGCGTTCAGTAGCAACCATGATCCATGAATGGCTTCTGGACGGCGGGTGGATGGGGCCGATGAGGTCGAGGGCCCAAGAATGAAATGGCCAAGGTGCTGAGATCATGTGCAAGTCGGATGCTGGCGAGTGTATCCTGTCGGCGTGCCGCTGGCAGGGTTGGCAGCGTCGGACATGCGAGATGGAGTCGGATTCCATAGTCGGCCAATAATACCCCAATCTTAGTAATTCTGCATACAGCTTCTGGGAGCCTTGATGTTCACCACAATCACCATTGTGTACTTCGTTAATGACTTTGACCACTTGGGCACCTTGCAAGCATCGCAGGGTGCGTCCCGAAAATCCCTTGCGAAATAACTCGCCTTCCGTCACAAAATACCTGACTGCCTTGCGCTTGATGGATCGTGCTGAGCCGCGGTCAGGTGGTAGAATCCCGTGGGATAGATACTGGATGAAAGGCTGGCGCCAGTCACCCTCGATGTCAATGACAAGAGCTTCGGCACCGTCGGGTGCATACAGGCACTCGGGACAATCCTTTTGTATATCCGAGGCGTCCTTGGCCATGGATGGCCAATATAATCCCATACGCTGGAGGCGACGATACAGAGGGGGACCGTCGAGGCCACAACACTTCTGGTGGCCGAGCTGTAATTTGTGTTTTGCCTCTTCCGGTGCCAAACATCTTGCTAGAGTGCCTCCGGGACACCGCCTGTATAAGACATCTCCCATCATTGAAAAGTCTGTAAGGGTGGAGGCATGAGCAAGAGATGGCGCTTTAAGTTTGTCGATGATAGGTTGCCTCCAATCGTCCGCAGTAACGTCCCTCGGGACTAGGTTCAGTGCTGTGCATGGTTCCATTCTCTTGACGATGGTTAGCATCCGTTGTTCACCATCGACCTCTATCTTTGACGCGATCGTGGCCAAGCAGTCCGCATGTCTGTTGTGGCACCTATTGTGATGTTCATACTGGACATGACCGAGTCTTCCTTCCAAGTGTTGCACCAAGGCACGATAAGGTGCCAAGGCTGGTTCTTTGACCGCGAACTCCCCGTCCGCCTGCTTCATGACCAGATTTGAATCTCCTTTCACACACAGCGCCTTAGCCCCCATACTGACGGCGATCATGAGGCCAATGACAAGTGCCTCGTATTCAGCTTCGTTGTTAGACACCGGGAATGCAAGTTTGAAGGATAATGAAGTGGTAACACCGTCTGGTGCCCGCAAGACTATGCCGGCACCCCCTTGCCGGAGGGGCGTGCCATTGGGGCCTTTGCTAGTGGCAGAGCCGTCGAATTCAAGCGTCCACAGTCCATCGATGTCGGTGATCAGGGCTGTCTCCTCCCCCGGCAGTTGATCCGATATCGGTTCACATTGTTGGCGTGGGAAGAAGGCCAGGAGGTCTGCGAGTGCTTGGCTCCGCAGAGCTGTAGGATTCTTGATAGATAAACCGAATTCGGCCAACAGCAGCAACCACCGTGTGAGTCGGCCAGACAGGGCGGGACGTGTAAGCATGTAACGGAGCGGGTCAGCCTTGGTGACGAGTGTGATCTGATGCGCTAGAAAGTAATGTCTGAACTTTTGTGAGGCGTACACCAAGGCTAGACAGTGTTTCTCGAGCTCGGAGTAGTTGGCTTCGGGCCCTCTGATCACTCTACTGAGGTAATAAACAGGACGCTCGACACCTTCGACTTCTTGGGCAAGCAAAGCCCCGATGGATCTGGGTGTGGAAGTCAGGTAGAGTAGGAGTGGGATGCCCCGTTGTGGTACGACCATGGTTTGCGGTGACATGAGGACCGCCTTAATCTGTTCAAATGCTTGCCGTTGGGGCGCGCCCCAATTCCACGGTGCGCTTTTACGCGTCAAGTGTTGAAATGGCGTAATGAGCTCGGCCAGTGCGGGTATGAAGCGTCGGAGGTAAGAGACCTTGCCGAGGAAGCTCTTCAGTTGCTTTGTGTTCTTGGGGGGGGGCATTTCTTGGATGGAGGCTGCTTTCGAGGGGTCAACGTCGATGCCCTGTCGACTGACCAAGAACCCGAGGAACTTGCCGGAGGAGACTCCGAAGGCACATTTCAATGGATTCATCCGCATGTTATACTGGCGGCAACGATCAAAGACCGCTTGAAGGTCGGTGAGGTGATCACTTTCCTTCCTGGATTTGATAATAAGATCGTCGACATAGTCTTCCACAGTATGGTGTATCATGTCATGGAATATTGCTGTCATAGCCCTTTGATACGTAGCACCCGCATTCTTGAGGCCGAAAGGCATAACTTTCCAACAAAAATTACCCATAGGAGTGCGGAAGGCTGTCTTGGCGCTGTCGTCGGGGTTCATGCGAATCTGATTATAACCTGCGAACCCATCCATGAAAGATAAAGTTTCATATCCGGCGGCGGCCTCCGTGAGCATGTCGATATTGGGTAGTGGAAACTCGTCCTTGGGGCACGCCCTATTCAAGTCCCGAAAGTCGATACAGACGCGGACTTGGCCATTCTTCTTTTGTACAGGGACGACATTAGCCAGCCAAATAGGGTGAGTGATAGGTTCGATGAAGCCTGCGCGCAGGAGGCGTTCAATCTCTTGCTTGATTTTCAATTCGAGCTCGGGGCGGAATGTCCGCGGGTGCTGTCGGCTAGGGATAGATCCGGTAGCAATGTTGAGATGGTGCGTGACTAAGGCAGGATCCAGTCCGGGCATCTCATTGTAGCTCCATGCTAAGACATCACGATACTCGTGTAGGAGGGAAACCAATTCCTCTCTTCGGCCGGGGGCGAGTTTTGTGCCAATGTAGGTGTGCCGCGGTTCTTCGCCCGGGTCGGCCAGGTTGATTTCTTCAATATCTTCAGCCTGAGGTCGAGGGCCATCCTCATAGCAAGGTGGTGCCGCGCCGGGGGTGAGGTCAGGATCTGGCTGGCAATGCTCGGCCGTGCGGCACCATTCAGTCTCTCCAAGGGGGTCGGGGTCGAGGGGGTCTGAGGAGGGACCGCCTGGAGCCCCTGCGTACCGTCATAATTGATAGATGATCTTGCCGTCCTTGACGATACGTCGAAAGGCCGGCTCAGCCTTTTGCTTCTTGGACTTGGGGGAAGAAGGGGGGAATTGGTCGTGGCAGCAGGCGGAAGCGGTGGGGTTGACCCATTATTCTTGTTACTTCTCCCGGTTTTGTCCTTGGGAAGCTTGTCCCCGCACAGCTCATCCCAGGTTGGCAGCCTGGTAGAATGTACATGAGTAGCATTCTCCCCATCCTCGGCGAAATTAGTGAAGAAGGAGGCCTCGGCGAAATAAGACTCGGCGCATTCAAAGGGGGCTTTGGTTGCAGGGATTGTCATTGCTACCTCATGTCCCGTAGAACCGGTTACCAGCTTCACACATTGATGGTATGTTGAGGGAACGGCCTTGTTGTCGTGGATCCATGGTCTCCCGAGCAGGAGGTGAAAGGCAGACTCGCTGTCTATTACGTGAAAAGTAGTGTCGCGACGGACAGTTCCGACCATGAGGTCGACGGTGATATGGCCGAGGGTCGACTGAGGACCCTGTCCAAAGCCGGTAATATTGACGGGGTCACGGATGATTTTCCTTGGGGGAATGCCGGCCTGTTGCAGGGTGATGAGGGGTATGATGTTGATCGAGGCGCCGCAATCAACCAAGGCACGACGGAAGCCCGTGCCATTAACAGTACACTCTAAAAACAGCGGCCGATTGTGATGCTCGATCGGCGGCGAGTCTTCATCCGAGAAGACTAAGGCCGTAGAGGGGATGTGACGTAATTCAGCCTGGGCGGCGAAGCATTCGGAACCGAGGCCGGTGGTGACCTCGAGCAGGCAATTGGAAAGGTAAGTCCGGGCGGCGGGTGAAAACCCCATTTCATCAAAAAAACTTTTGATCTTCGTCATCTGTCGAAGGGGAGGCATCGACTGCTTAGCTGGAGGAGGCACGAGGGTCAGTGTGGGCTCTGCCGGGGCTTCGTGGGTTACAGGCTCGACATGGTCGGTGACAGCCATAAGGGCCTGGTGCTCCCTACTGTTGCGATGCGGTGGGTAGGGATCTTTGCGCACATCGTTATTTTTCCGTAGCTGCAGGTCGCCCGACGCTACCTTCCTTGCAAAGATGGTTCGCAGTGCATTGCAATCTTTGAGCGGATGGCCAATGGCTCGATGGAAAGGACAGTAGGTGGGCCTGGCCTTTTCTTCGTCTGTGATATTGGTCCGCATTGGTGGCAGTTGGAAATTTTTGTCATGCGCCACCCATTCGGCCAAGAGTTCCTTCACTGTATTCAGGTCACAGGGATAGTTAGGGGCGGGTCTTTGTTGCCTTCGCTTGTCGGAGCCTTGGTTCACATCTGGAAGCTGACGCTTGAAGCCTGCATAGTTGTTGTTGTCGTTGCTACGTTGAGTGATAGGTGCATCAGTTGAGGCCAACAGCGTACTTTGCGGTCGAGGCTTCCATGACTTGACAGGACCAACTGTCTCGTAAGTTCGTCGGGCTGCCTCCTTGAGGTGTCCCCATGACCTTAACTGTAGGTTCTCGATATGCACTCGGTAGACGTCAATCATATTTTTGATGCATATGGGAACCAACGTTTCGTCTTTGCTGAAATCTGTGCACTCAAGGCACTTAAGATGAAAACGATGCACATACTTATTCAAGTCTTCCCCCTGGTTCTGGCGAATGCCAGCAATATCAACGATAGTCACGCGCTCGGTCTCGTAATGAAATTTGTCTAAGAACAGCTGGACCATGTCGCCCCAGGTGTGGACGGTCCCTGCGGGGATCTGGTGATACCAAGTGTAAGCCAAGCCCGTAAGGGACTTGTGGAATTCTCTCAACTTCAAGCTGCTTCCTGTACCATACTGCTCCAAGGAGCCTGCAAACCTTGTTAGATGCTCACGGGCGTTTCCCTCACGTCCGTTGAAGAGCACAAAGTTTGGTTGCTTGTACTTGATGGGGTAGGGTGCGATGGCGATATCATTAGCGTATGGGGCGTGTCCGGTTAGACGGGTTGAGGAGTCCGGCTCGGGATTCCTCGACAGGCGACGGACAAGGGCCTCCAAATCTGACTGAGTGACATAGTTGGAGGATGGTGCCTCATTGCCGGTCAAGGGGTGATGACCGCCTGGTGCGTCGCGAGCCCCCGAGCCCCCAGATGGCACGGCTTGATGAACGGGGACATGGGAGGGTTGGTATGGTGCAGGTGCTGGCAGGGGCAGCTGTGCAAGGGCAAGTGTGGGTTGGCGAGACATGCCCATCACTTGGCCGGGGGTTTGGTGTTGCTCAACTGGATAGGGATTAGGTTCCATCTCAATGGAGTCATGCGTTTCGGAGGAGCTTCTTGCCGGCGTCAGATGAGATGGTGTGACAGCGGGGGGAATCTGCTGCAAGACTGGCCCGAGATCCGTGTGTAGCTTGCGGGGCGGCACTGCAGAAGGAGATATGTCGGCTACCGGCAGCGACGGTGTTGCGAGCCCTACCGCCAAGGGTCTAGATGTCCAAGGCGGCGGTAGTCGCGACACTGGGGCCGGGGCGATGTCAAAAGCTGGCCCCGGTCCTGAAGGCTGGATTGACGGAGCGGCCTGCTGTGAGGACAGGGCTTGTATGGATTTTTGCATGTCCATAATGGCGGCTAGTAGAGCGGTCTGTGAATCTTGCAGCGTGGTGATGGTCGGAGTGAGTTGCTGGATGGCTGCATTTACGAGCACTTGTACGTCGGGGGTAGTGGTCGGCAGCTGGTCTCGGAGCCGCGCGGCGCTAGTCTCCTCCTGATCACCGAGGTGGTGTTCTTGCAGGGCGGGGTTGGGTCCTTGGCTGGTCGCCCTAGTAGCTCTCCGTTGCACAGGCATAATGCCTAAGTCCGGAAGGTATGCAAACCGCAATACGATGCTCACCTCCCCAGCGGAGTCGCCAAAATGATGGTGCCGAAAATGGTTCGATGATACGTGGAGGTGCCACAAAGGATGCGGTCTGAGTTGGCTTCCAGGTAGGCAACGTGGGAGACAGCAAGGACGGCGCAAGGGCCGAGGACAAGGCTCCCCAGACAGGTCGTGAGGGGTGGCAGTGCTGCGCAGGCAGGGTGACGATGAACAGGACCGACAGTCTGCAGTCCGTAATGAGGGTATGGCGTCCAGGGTCCGTAGACGGGAGTTCAAGTGTATTTCTCTCACTAGAATTCCAGAGAGAATGTTTCCTTTAGAGAGAGAAAGTGAAAAGTCCAAATGAGAATCAGATCCTTGAAAAAGCTCCAAAGTCCACTATTTATAGGCAAAAATGTGCATGTGTCATAAGTTGACATGTGTCGCCCCCTGGGAACGACACGTCACCAGGGGGCCAACGCACTGACCCTTCGTTGGACTGCCGGTTCCTAAGTTCGTGCTGCCCTGCCCTTGCAACATCTCTCTGCCTGTCTGAGGAGACTGATCATGCCGCGGTAGCATGGTCAGAGTAGCCCGTTGCCCCAGCCTCCAGTCCAAGCCCTTACTGAATCCCACAGGCCTGGCAGCGGCGGGGAAGACCCGACGCCCAGCTGCCAGGTGGACTAGGCAAGATGCCCTTCCGAAGACCTGCTCCCGTCTCCGAGTGACCCGGGGGTCATAGTCCTTAGGGGTGCCGACGCGAGCCCCCAGTGCCAGAGCACGTAGGCCAGTCACGCAGGCACCCCGGCGGAGATAGTGTCCTGGAGGAGTAGCCTATCCCGTGAGCATATAACATGATTGCAGCGCATGGGGCGCGGTTGAGTGCGGGCGACGAGGGTCGCAGAGTGATCTCCGAGCGACGAGGGTCGTTGCGTGGATGGCGCGCGACCGTGAGCGACGGTTGTCATGGCGACAGAGCGGCCACAAGTGACGGTCATCGAGACTACGGGCGACGGTCATCGCGACGAAGGGGCACGGCCGAGAGCGACGGTTGTCGCGACTATGGCGGAGTGCGGCCGCGAGCGACGGTCGTCGTGACAATGGGGTGGGGTCAAAGGTGACGGCGTCGGTGTTCAAGGCAGGTGGCCGACCCCCATGGGGTGGCCGACCCCCAAGGGAGGCCGACCCCCCGAGGGTGGCCGACCCCTTGGGGGAGGCCGACCCTAGAGGGAGGCCGACCCCTCGGGGTGGCCGACCCCTTGGGGGAGGCCGACCCCCAGAGGGTGGCCGACCCCTTAGGGTGGCCGACCCCAAGGGAGGCCGACCCTTGGGGAGGCCGACCCCAGAGGGAGGCCGACCCCTTGGGGTGGCCGACCATAGAGGGAGGCCGACCCCTTGGGGTGGCCGACCCCTTGGGGTGGAAGGCACGCCGAAGTCGCTTCACGAATGGTTCACGTGACTTGAGCATGCGTTGCTTTGACCGGCCCTCGAGCGTTGAAAAGTTGACCGCTGACTGGGTGATGTGTCGTGCAAAGTGGGTCCCTTGACGGGTCTTGGGGTGCGACCAGAATAGGGTATGAACAAATTTGTTACAAAAATTTTATTGTAGGCACTATGGAACAATCAATTGTTGTACAATCTCTAGCTTTTGGCCCACAATACTTTCTTGAGCGGTGAAGGTGAGCGACATTCTTTGGCAAGATTCTTGGAGCAAGATTTTCTTTTTCTCAAGGTTTAACCAAAACCTTAGACCCCGCTAGCACGTGGCTTGTCTTCAGATGGTTATGCTTCATAGCCGGCTACAGTGGGTGGTGTTACTGCTAAAAATATGCTCCGCGTACGTTGCAGAACCCGAGCCTGGACCGATGACCTGCAAGACAGAAAACAAGTGACCGCCGGGTGGGGTTCCCGGTGGAGAACTCTTCGATGCTTAAGTCAGAGCACATCTACATAATAATGACTCTGAAAAAGAATAAATTGTGTGTGGTCCTCCCATACATGGGGGGGCAGACCCCTTTATATAGTGGTAGGAAGAAGAGCCCTAGTAAGACTGGGCCGTAAGCTAGATGTGTTAGGATCACATTAGGATCCTTGAGGATCACGTCATGATCTCTGATAAGATAATTATCGGTCTCCCAGTTCGACTAGGATTGCCGGGTATTCCCTAATTATTAGGAGTTATATTTGAGGTATGTCATTAGCCCCCCACTTCCTTATCCAAAATGTTTGGCTGAGGAAGTTTATACCTGGTGTCTTGAGACACACAACAGATTTGTAAGGGATTCTCCATTCGCTTGTAGGGGTAATAATATTTCTCTACTCCATATACTCGGACCTAAGCTCTTGAGAGCTTAAGCCTTGGAACTTTGCCCGAGTAGGATGCTAGAACTCTAGCTCTTGAGAGCTAGGTCTTTTGAATGTTGCCTAAGTAGGCTACTCGGAATCATCTTTGGGAAGATGAATCATGGTATCTCGGGATCCATTAGAGGATGTGCCCCACATTAGCCTCTCTAGAGAGAGGACACAGAGCTGTGCATGCAAGTTGTTGCATGTGCTAAATGTTTGAGCGTCCCCTTCAGGGTCACCTCTCCTGTGAAGGGTGTTTGTTTTGTGCAAATGTGTGTTCTTTAGCTTGAGCTTACCACATCATGCTTGCGTTTTACTTTGATGGGAACCCTTATCGTCAGCTAAGGGCTGGCAAAGAAGCCTCGCACTCACACTCGACCGGGTTTCGAATTAACAAAACAGGGTAGGGCGACGAACTCCCACTAGGTATTGCCACTTAACGGGTTAGAACTATAACTAAACCGTTCGGATAGAACTTGAGCTCTATCCTGTCACCCTTGAGGGTGTTCATCCCTTGAGGGACCGCTTAGAGGGCTAGTGGAACGTAGAGTTCTGATAAGTGCCCTTGAGGGGGAATGGAACATGGAGCTCATGTAAATACCCTGGGAGGGTTGACAGAACTTATAGTTCTCGTACGCGCCCTTGAGAGGGGGAATGTAGCGTAGAGCTCATGTAAATGCCCTGGGGGGCTGGACGGAACTTAGAGTTCCCGTGGTACGTGCCCTCGGGAGCGGATGAAGTGCAAAGTGCTCTGATTCACCAGTTGCATTGGTAGCATGTGCTGGTGTGAATGTTTGACCGTTGATAGCCAGTCACTGTATGACTGGATTTATAATGCCGAGGCGGCAGGATACTGCAGCAAAAACCCTAAATGCCACTTCAAGTCACAGGGTGCTGTGAATTTGTTCCGTGCTTATGGAGTGGTTTATACATCAAAACCCTTCCAAGAAATACAAGTATGTGACTGAAAAAATAGCCTTTGAAGCAATAAAGCATATAAAAATGCAACTATGTTCTTAACACAGAATTAAGAACGGTGTTTAAACATTGAGGCCTCATTAGGGTTTTGTCGGTTAGCTGACTAGGGTGCGCTGTACTACGTGTCGCAGGTGAGCTTAATATGTCATAGAAGTCGAAAGCTCCAACACGTAACGTGTTTGCGCCACTTGACGCAACTGGAGAAGGGTAGACCAAAAAGTAAATAGGTCTAGCCATATAAGCACACTGGGAGCGGCCTTTGGGAAGCTTGCTAGTGCCTAAAATTGAGTCGCTTAATTTTTTAACGATAAATATACAATGAAATATACACCATTTTTAAAAAAACACCCGGCATATATTAAATAAGTAAGACCCCGTGGTCTTTAAATCTAAATAGGCTTTTTCACGGGGTTACAAGCTTAGGGCTTTAAAGAGTACATGGCCTAAGTCGAATAAATGAGACCCTTGGGGTCTTAATTTTAAATATGGGTCTTTTATAGGCAAAAATTCCTACTTTATTTTAAATCTGGCATATGTGGAATAAACAAGACCCTGTGGGTCCAAAATCTAAATATGCCTTTTATGGGGGTAAATGCCAGAAAGAAACCAGCTGATATTTTTTTGTCTGCCTAGATATCTCACGACTAATGGCCTCCGTCTGCAAGTCTATTGACCAAGACTCTTCTTGGTGGGAAGACCAGCCATCGCGCTGCCGCCGGCGTGATTTGGGGGAGTTGACCTGTGAGGCGGTGAGATGGTGGCGAGCTGGAGGTGCTGCTTGCCGTTGTCTCGGACGACACGATATTGACGGAGTGGTGCCGTCGCTTTTGGTCGCGGTGGACGTAGCTTTTCCCGTGTCATAGTAGCGCAGATATGAACTAACGATGGCGCCACAATGAGGTAATGTTGTAGATTCAGAAGCCATTGCCGACGGCGACATCGAGGGCGTTGCTCGTTGAGGTCTCAGCCTGCAGTCTGTCGGCGATGTGCCACTATTGTAGTAGAGCGCGGAACCAGTGGCCGCGGTCATATCTGGTGGCGGACTGCGTGATGCTTTACCCATGGCCACGGTGGCACAGATCAAAAGCTGGATAGTGAAGAAGCGTCGTCTATCGTAGTGGTAAGGACGCCGATCTGGTGCAGCGGTAGGTTGGCGGCGATGCTGGCGGCGTCGTTTCTGCTGTTTCTTCCTCTGCTCCTCATTTTTTTTTGGGATTGTACCATAATTGCTTCGGTAGGTTCGTGGCAGCGGTGGCCGCTACTTGCTAATTGGGGTAATCACGCCGATTAAAGACATGGTTAGGCAGTGTAAGGGACTTGACCTGCGTAACTTTGGGGCGTAATCATTAAGAGCTGGATGGCGAGGTGTCGCCGTAACAGTTTGACTGCGGTGGATCTGCTTCATGGCGGTGATCTCGACTGATACGGCAATCGGCTAGGGCCATCTCTGCTATTGACCGTGGTGGACGACAAGTGTTAGGGGAGAAGCCGCGATGCTACGGCGCCGGCGCCTTGCCGGAGGCATTGATCACATGGAGAGATCAACTTCTTCTCTTTTTTTTGGGTTATTGTCTTTGCTGCTCCGAGGCCTTCATGGTGGCCATGCGACAGATTATGGTGGCTGTGAGGTCAATTGCAGCACCGAGGATTCCGGTGGAGACTGCTTGAAAGCGGTTAGGTTTAGAGACCCAAGGTAGCAGTGCTATCAGTTGGCTGCCGGCAGCAGGTTCCTGAACGTATGACCAAAGTATTTTTTTTTCCTTCTTTAACGTGATTGTTGTATCTAGTCCAGCAACTTCATGCTGACGGTTTGTGACGCCAGAGATCGAAGTGGTTTCTCCGGTGAGAATCTTGATTGAGATGGTTGTGTCGGTAGTTACCCCGATGATGGAGGTAGTTTGTACGATATTTGCAGGTTGTTGTCGTTGCAGGCAATGTTGCCTAGTCGCTGTCGGTTGTGGTGTTGGTGCTGCCGATCGCTACTCCTGCGGCGGTAGAAACTTGCGACGGCGCGACATGGCGGATCTCCAAAAATTCTGAACCCATGGCGGCGGCACTTTTATCGATGGCTCTGATGCGTTGCCGTCGGTTCCGTGCAGAATGACTATTTAAGTTTTCTTGAGGTCAAGCGGTTAGGCTGGCGGGTCCCATGAATGGTGCCAAAATATTACTGCTAAAAATATGCTCCGCGTACGTTGCAGAACCCGAGCCTGGACCGATGACCTGCAAGACAGAAAACGAGTGACCACCGGGTGGGGTTCCCGGCGGAGAACTCTCCGATGCTTAAGTCAGAGCACATCTACATAATAATGACTCGAAAAAAGCATAAATTGTGTGTAGTCCTCCCATACCTGGGGGGTAGACCCTTTTATGTAGTGATAGGAAGAAGAACCCTAGTAGGACTGGACCATAAGCGAAATGTGTTAGGATCGCATTAGGATCCTTGAGGATCACGTCATGATCTCTGATAAGATAATTATCGGTCTCCCAGTTCGACTAGGATTGACGGGTATTTCCCAATTATTGGGAGTTATATTTGAGGTATGTCATAAGCCCCCCACTTCCTTAGCCAAAATGTTTGGCTGATGAAGTTTATACCTGGTGTCTTGAGACACATGTCAGATTTGTAAGGGATTCTCCATTCACTTGTAGGGGTAATAATATTTCTCTACTCCATGTGCTCGGACCTAAGCTCTTGAGAGCTTAAGCCTTGGAACTTTGCCCGAGTAGGATGCTAGAACTCTAGCTCTTGAGAGCTAGGTCTTTTGAATGTTGCCTAAGTAGGCTACTCGGAATCATCTTTGGGAAGATGAATCATGGGATCTCGGGATTCATTAGAGGATGTGCCCCACATTAGCCTCTCTAGAGAGAGGACACAGAGTTGTGCATGCAAGTTGTTGCATGTGCTAAATGTTTTAATGTCCCTTTCAGGGGTCACCTCTCCTGTGAAAGGTGTTTGTTTTGTGCAAGTGTGTATTCTTTAGCTTGAGCTTACCACATCATGCTTGCGTTTTACTTTGACGCGAACCCTTATCGTCAGCTAAGGGCTGGCAAAGAAGCATTGCACTCACGCTCGGCCGGGTTTTGAATTAACAAAACAGGGTAGGGTGACGAACTCCCACTAGGTTTTGCCACTTAACGGGTTAGAACTATAACTAAACCGTTCGGATAGAACTTGAGCTCTATCCTGTCACCCTTGAGGGTGTTCATCCCTTGAGGGACTGCCTAGAGGGCTAGTGGAACGTAGAGTTCTGATAAGTGCCCTTGAGGGGGAATGGAACATGGAGCTCATGTAAATACCTTGGGAGGGTTGACAGAACTTAGAGTTCTCGTACGCGCCCTTGAGAGGGGGAATGTAGCGTAGAGCTCATGTAAATGCCCTGGGGGGCTGGACGGAACTTAGAGTTCCCGTGGTACGTGCCCTCGGGAGCGGATGGAGCGCAAAGTGCTCTGATTCACCAGTTGCATTGGTAGCATGTGCTGGTGTGAATGTTTGACCGTTGATAGCCAGTCACTGTATGACCGGATATATAATGCTGAGGCGGCAGGATACTGCAGCAAAAACCTAAATGCCACTTCAAGTCACAGGGTGCTGTAAATTTGTTCCTTGCTTATAGAGTGGTTTATACATCAAAACCCTTGCAAGAAATAAAAGTATGTGGCTGAAAAAATAGCCTTTGAAGCAATAAAGCATATAAAAATGCAACTATGTTCTTCACACAGAATTAAGAACGATGTTTAAACATCGAGGCCTTATTAGGGTTTTGTCGGTTAGCTGACAAGGGTGCACTGCACTACGTGTCGCAGGTGAGCTTAATATGTCATAGAAGTCGAAAGCTCCGACATGTAACGTGTTTGTGCCACTTGACGCAACTAGAGAAGAGTAGACCAAAAAGTAAATAGGTCTAACTATATAAGCGCACTGGGAGCAGCCTTTGGGAAGCTTGCTAGTGCCTAAAATTGTAGCCGCTTAATTTTTTAACGATAAATATACGATCATGGCTTGGGGGGGTTGTTCAAGTCTTGGGTAAGCTTTGTGGATTCGAGGTTTGTGCTTGGTGTGGGGATATCATCAAGTATTGTGAGGGTTTTGATCTTGACCCGGAAGAAGATTGTTGCTAGTGGATTCTAGTGCTCTTGCAAGGGACTTCCCTGAAGAGGTGGATGTAGGCTTGAGGATAGTGCAAGCCGAACCATTTAAATCTCCTTGTTAAGTATCTTTAACTCAATATCTTTACTTATTGGTATATAATTGTTTGAGATTGTTAAATGAGCATCTTTATTAAAGTACTACATGGTTTGATTGTGATTTGTGAGAGTGCTTAGTTTAATTTTCCCACTTATTTTCAAAAAACCTATTCACCCCCATCTATGGTTGTTTTATTGGTTTCAAGTGGTATCAGAGCAGGTCACGGGTTCAAGTCCCCCGGGGTATATCTGGAGAAGGGATTGTGACAGATCGGAGGTTGGCTGGGTCCATCTACTCCCTTGTGTACTCGACCGTGTGCGCTGGCTGCTGTGCCAAGACTATAAGGAAATAAAGTTGTGCCCTTAGTAATAGCAATTGCTTTTGGTGTAGTGGTAAGCGCTTGATCCTAACAATTGGTATCAGATCAATCCTCTTGAAAGGAAATGAGTACAAATGAAGCTCTAGTATAATAGAGAGATGAGAGAATTGATGACTTGAAGTATGCTCACTCTCAATCAAAGAAATGCTCACAAAGATGCTCTCTTTAATGATGTAAAATCATGAAGATGAAGAGAGAAAAGTTTAATCTATGAGCCTTGATGTTTTTCTAATGAATGGAAGCTTAGAATGTGGTTTTCATGGTGTATGATGAAGCCCCAAATTATTTATATAGAGAAGGTATGAAATATAGCCGTTATAGGCATTATATGAGAAAAACTGTCATTGCAGTCGACTGTATTCCCATTGCAGTCGACTGAGTTCCCTCTAAAATAGCCGTTGGAGTCTTGTCCTAAAAAATAGCCGTTGGAACTGAATTTTGACCAATGCAGTCGACTCGATTCCAATGCAGTCGACTGTATTACCCTACTGCCTATCGGTCGCCTCACGGAACCCATTTTCCTATTTTGGGCATAACTTTCTCTAGAAAAATTGGATTGAGGTGCCGTTTTTTGCGTTGGAAAGCTAATGAAAAGTTTTATCAAGATATGAAAATATTAGCACCAAAATTGTTTCTGAGAAAATCTGAGTGAGCTCCAAAGTTCACTCATTTTCAAGAACCACACTTGTGTAAATGGTTATGAACTCACATGCAATGCACAAGGTGTCCTAAGGTATTTTTAGGTCACAATAATCAATCCAATACTAGTTACATAATAGTAAAGATCAATCATAATCGATAGTAACTTAGTCGTTGTATCATTTCTTGCTCTTTGACATTGGACTTGATGAAGCTTCCGTAGCATGTTCACTATAACTTTAAGCTTCTTTGGCTTGAATCCATCTATCCAACTTCTCAAATGTGTCTTCATGAGTGTCATGTATATATCTAATAAGAATCCACTCAAAGCACACATTAGAACATAATCAATGTGTAGTTATCATCAAAACAAGATGTAAGCCTAGATTATCCAACCATAGGGCTAACAGTTAATTGTTAGGATCAAGCGCTTACCACTGCACTAAAAGCAATTGCTGTTAGTAAGGGTGCAATTTTATTTCCTTATAGTCTTGGCACAGCAGCCAGAGCACACGGTCGAGTACACAAGGGAGTAAGCGCTTGATCCTAACAATTAACTGTTAGCACTTGATCTTAACAGAAAGCTTAGACTTGTTTTTTAAATAGCGTGCATTACTTGAATTTGTGATTCAAGCTCTACTTTTTATGAATAATCCTTTTTTTTGTATGAGTAATCTCGATCAAATAAGTTCTCGGTCAAATCACAAGCGGGTGTCAAATCTTCACAAAAATAAGAGATAATTCAAAGCCCATGGGAGAAGTTGAGACAAAATTACCGCATCCAAGATCTTAAAGTTAACAAAAAATAAAAAATAAATAAACAAACAAAACTGGAAGGTAAGCAAAAAATACCCTTGGGGTGCGTTTAGATATATGATTTGAACTGGGGATTTGACTTTGGTAGGGTATTTGTAAATCACTTGGACAAAAATTTTGTTTGGATAGTTCAAAAGGGAATTTTTAAAATTTTTGAAGTGATTTGAACTAATTATTTATCAATCCACTCCAATCAGTAATTTACAAATCCACACTAACTAGTTCTCTGTTTTTTAGAAATCTTGCTTTCCACCTTTTTTAACAACCTTTTGCTTTCTTTTTTTCCAAACAAGATATTTCAAAATGATAGAATTTATAAATCAGGGAATTTCAAAATGATGGCATTAGAAATACCCAGTATTTCAAAATTCCATATACAAACACACCCTTGGGGTTTGATGGGGCCTTGGGGTATATATATATATATATATATATATATATATATATATATATATATATATATATATATATATATATTATTTTTTTTTGCTCATAATGAACCTTGAATAAAATGAACTAAGTGGTAAGCTGGATTGAAGTATCCATAAAATCTATGACATGCTGGAGTTAAGAGGAGCTACTAGCGTTATCATCCATGTATCATTCGTAGTTCTTATGGCCTATTTTTTCATGCAATGTGTGCGAGTTCATGCGATGCAGATCTTCAGTTTGGGTTTAGGTATTGTAGAAATAGGTGAAGTTTCATTTTTTGATGACATAAGCTACCCTATGTTTCATCACATTCTTCAATTTAACTACAAAAAAATATATTATAATCTAAAAAATTAGGACTAAGCATTTAAAACACTTCAAGAGATCTAACCGGTTAAGTTGAACCTACCGATCTAGTCGAGCACGAAACGATTTTAAACAATCACTTTGATATTTTTGTTCAAACAAAATGTTGGTTCAATCGGTTTGGTCTGATTATTTTGATTCATTTTAATCAAAGCCTGATTATTATTTATTTTTTATCCTACTTATTATTCAACCACCAACATATTTGAGTAAACTATGCCCTTAACTTCAATTAATAAGCTCCAAAAAACTTATACTCATGTATATTCCAAAGACTTAAAGGTACATGCTACTGCTTCCTTTACTTGAATCGGACCGGTGCTCAACTGGATTTTTCTCAGTGGTATTTTGTGGTATTTTAAACTTGTAGTTTTATCGTGTGCTATAGGATGGGATTATCATCTTGTTTTAATTATTCTATAATTGTATACTATGATTAAGTCTCGTTACTCTAGTCTGATGTTTTCTTCTCACTCAAGGTGTCCTTATTCCTTTTTTGTCTACTTGTATACTGTTTTTGATCATGATATATATTTTTCTGGGCTAATGTCAAATTTATATCCTGAAGTAGTATAAAAATATAGCTTAAGTACCCAATACTTAAAAGGTACCAAATCAATACCAAAAAATTTATTTTTATACTGATTGAGTCTGAAAGCTAACAGAAGCGAGACCGTTAAAGAGTCTAGGGCTATGACCATCTTTATGGAAAAAAAATATAAAACTTGACATTCTTTTTCTCCTTCTTCTTAACACCCCCAGCCTCCCTTCTCCCACTCTTTACACATCCCACATGCAGTCGCAACCCTGCCATAATGCACTGCCGCCTCCATCGTGCAACTGAGCCCCACCCCTACCACTTCTGTTGTGCACCCGAACCCAACCAATCTCCTAAATCCAAACCCATAGTCACCCCAAACTCAAACCAACAGCCACCAATAACCTACCCCCAAACTCAAACCCATAACCACCATCAACCCACCCCAAACCTGACCCACAACCACCATCAACCCACCCTCTAGCCTTTTTCATGCATTCGCACCCTACTAATCCACTAAACAAAAACCTAAACCCATATACCACAACCACCATATACCACCTTAACCCATAACCCTGCCCATCACCGTTTGAATCAAAACTAATCACCACAAACTCAACCCATTATGATTAGCCAATCCAATAACCACTGTCGATCACCCTATAACCACCACGACAACTCAACAATTCGAATCCACCCACCTCGTTATCCCCACTATCCCCCGCTATTGCTAGCGGTGTAGCTGTTCAACCTTCTCTCCAGGGTCTATTGCTGGAGTACTCACCAAAGGCTTCTCCAAAGTCATCATGAAGAATTAGGATACCCAAGAAGTGCTTTCTCTTCTTTCGGTTGGTGTGTTTAGAATTGTGTCTCTATGTTTGAATTTATATTTGTGGGGTGTGTGTGCGAGCACGCGCGCGCGTGTGTGTGCAAGGTTGATTTGTGTGTATGTATGTGTGTGTGTGTGTGTTTTCAGCATGTGCGTGTAAGGTTGATTGTGTTAGTACGCGTGCACGCGCGTGTGCGTGCGTGTGAGATTGATTGTGTTTGTGTGTGCGCGCGCATGCTCGTGCGCACGAATGGATTGTTCAGATGTGGGTGCTGTGTTTCTGGTTGGTGCCTTCAGAATGGATGTCCCAATTGGGTTTTGAATTAATTGCTTTTAGCTCGATTCTCCTTGGGTTTTGACTTTGTGTTGTATTTCTGGTGGGTAGGGGTGTGTGTAAATTTCTACTTCTTGTGTTGTGTGTGTGTGTCTTTCTCAGATTCTATTCCACATCATCATATTAAGATGAAATGGACCAATCAATTAGGATGACATGACCACGTGGATCTGCTTTGTTATTATTTTTTTTTCATAAAGACAGTCATATCCTACACTTTTTAACGACTTTAAGCTTCTATTAGCCTTTGAACTCAACTGGTTTAAAATTAAATTTTTAGGCATTGATTTGGTACTTTTTAAATGTTGGTACGCTGTATTGGGGTGATACTTTAGGGCATAGATTTGACATTAGCCCTATATTTCTTCTTGCGCCGCTACCACGACAACTCAACCCTAATGTGCCCACAAGCACACGATTCAAACCCACCCACCTCATCATTCCCATTATCCCTGCTCCTGCTAGCGGTGTAGCTGTTCAGCCTTCTATCCAAGGTCTATTACTTGAGCACACATCAAAGGCTTCTTTAAAGTCATCATGAAGAATTATGATACAAGAAGTGTTTTTCTCTTCTTCGGGTTGTGCGTTCAGAATTGTGTGTATGTTTAAATTTTTATTTGTGTGGGTGTGCATGTGTGAGTGTTTTGCATGCGCGTGCAAGGTTGATTGTGTTAGTGTGTGTCTATGTGTGTTTTCTTTTTTCTGTATATGCCTGCGAGATTGATTGTGTGCACGCGCAATGGATTGTGCCCGTGTGCACTGTGTTTGTGATGGTGTATGTGTGAGATTGATTGATTGATTGTGTGTGTGTTGCGTGTCAGGTTGGTGCCTTTAAAATGGATGTCCCAATTGGTTTCTGAAGTAATTGCTTCTAGCTCGATTCTCCTTGGCTCTGCGTTGTATTTTTGGGGGACATGTGTGTGTAAATTTCCACTTTTGGTGGTGTGTGTTTCTTTCTCATATTCTATTCCACGTCATCATATTAGGATGAGATGAACTAATCAATTAGAATGACATGACCACATGGATCTACTTTGTTATTTTTTTTTTATAAAGACAGTCATACTCCTGAACTTTTTAATGACTTTGACATTCTATTACATTACTCATATATTTCTTCCACACACACCCCCCCCCCCCCCCCCCCACACACACACACAAAAAGAAAAAAAGGCTCAATAAATAAGTCAAGAAATGATTATCAGCCTTAACTTATTAATATGTCAAATCCAAACCATTTGATCAATCCAAACCGTTAAAAGCGAGTCGTTCAATTACGTTCTTTTTTCTTTTTTTAAATCAAAGTGATCGGTTTGATTTTATCTTTGGGTGTCATACCGAACTGACCAAACCATATCGTCCAATTAGATATAACTTCTATATATATATATATATATATAAATTGCAGGCTTAAGAAAATCCTGGTTTGAGGTCATGGCAACTTCCTTCTCTAGGTATCTTTTGAATGGCGAATATAGTCCCCTTAATATAGTCCCCCATAACGGAATAGAAAATCCTGGTTTGAGGTCTTGGCAACTTACTTCTCTAGGTCTCTTTTGAATGGCGAATCAGCCGCAGCAAACGTCGACCAGGCCATGGATCCTCGAGCTAGTGCCTCTAATGGTCGTCATTCTAATAGTCGCCCACGTCCTCGCACTGGTACGCAATTTCAATTTGCTTCGATGTCTCAATACTGGCTCTCTTAGTGTCACTCTGTTCATGTATATGTGTGTGCAGGTGTACTGGATTTACAGGTTAGCCACTGAGAAACTTCCTCAAAGGAGAAAGGAGCACTAGAACTGTAGTTTTATTCACCACCATGGTAAAACCCTGAATCCCTTTCAACTTGCGACTTGCCAATATGCATTCAATCCAGCCAATTTCTCTCGCGATCTTGGAATTTGTTGATAGGCCCTGTTTGGGATTAGGAATGCAACTCTATCCGGATTACGGGTTGGGTTTAATTAGAGCGGGAGAGGCAGATAGAGGGGGATTACTTCATAGAATCTCGATGTATTGCCAAAATATTAGTGTGAAAGATACCCACCTAGGGGTATCAGCTTGGCATAACATGTATAATATTACGTGGTTCGCTGATGCCTGATTTCCTTGCCCTTAAGACCCTAGACGGCGGTCACCTCACACGCTTATGTTAGGGCATTTTGGCACGGGCATTTTGCTTCCCTTCCCCCTCCCCCCGAAGTGGTCCCTACTCACAAGTTGCCCATACGTGACGCCATGAGTGCACTGCTGCGACTCCCCGAATGCTCACACATGCCAAATGCTCATGACCTTAGAGGTCAACCCTGGTGAGAGCAAGTCTTAGGACAAATGCTCCAGCAGGTTGCATGTCTTATGCGGTACATTGCAAACTGGACTGGCAGCTGAGACAAGGGTTGGCGCAAATGCATGCACTCTTGGTTTTCCTGGCCTGGATGAAGGAACCTACAAAGTCGCATGCCATCGTGTGGGTGCTAAAGTGATGGAGGGCTAAAAGAAACATGGACGACATGAACAATCTGAGACCTAGGAAACATGAGACCGTCCTTATTACCATATTACGATGCACGCCTCGTCTCTTTGAGTCAGGTTGCCTTGTGCCCATTCCATGTTCACACCTGGAAGAAGCTAAAGTTGGGAGCTGCTTAAATAAATAAATAAATGCGTAAAGAGTATTACCATTAATCTAATATATCTCACACTTAATTATAGTGTACACACCTTTTTGCTTGAAAACACCATAAGCGACAGTGAAATATTATTGTGTACTCAACACATCAAGTGGCTACCATAGTTCTGCTTCAGCACATTTCCCATTTACTAGTATTAGACATAGGGGCCAAAATTGAATTGGGGGGAGGGAGGGAGGGAGACTTTGTTCTCTCGATGAGGTAGTCAGCAATGGACAAGGAGGCTTTGAAGTCTTGAAGGAAGAGGGAAAACAAAGAACTAAGCCGAAAAGGGCTTGATTTCAGGTACTTTCTCACTTGTTCCATGCTTCTCTGTCCAGCTGAAGGAATCGAGTTCCCATCTTAACTTAGGATGGGATCGCATGGAGCTCCTAATTTGGGATTGCAAAAGCGAGTTTCCGAGAGAGAAGCGTCATCGTATGAGGAGTTTCCAGCTAGTAAGAGCCTACCTCTTTCAGAGCAGGTTGTTATAGAAGGACTTCTCCACCGTTTGGTTTTAGGTTCTTGGAAGAATTTGTAACTTTCTTGTATGGAGCACAGGACAACACTTTACGGCTAGTATAGAATCTATGGCTTTAGAGCACTACAATAGGCAGTATTAGACCTGCACGGCATATTTTTTCCTGCCTTTTCACTGTTCTTGTATACTTTGTAGCATAATTATTTTATTGTCGTTACTTGGGAAAGATAATTTTCTCTTGTTTCTTCTCATCTTTGTTATCAAAACACCCATACCTTATCTGTAACATATACTTGTACCATTATTATATGATATAAACCTTACACCTGGCTCATAGAGATGCAGGTGTGTGATATATAGATGTGACTTCTGCATGTGTCACATTGCTTCACAAACCAGAAATACGGAAAACTGATAATATGATATTATAGTTTTTTAGCATTGAACAAATGTGAGTGTGTGCATGTAAAGCCACGTTCCTACCGCAGGGCATTGCATCCCTCAAAGGGCAGCAAAGTATATTGAGGTTCTTGAAGGAAGCCAACCCACTTCTCCTTTTGATGAATGCGAGATATGGTAGTGCATGACAACAATAATGATATTATCATACAAAAAATAACCTACCCCCCCGGGACCTTTTTCTTAAGCAATTGTTTTAAATCCCTTAACTGTGCTCTTTGACCAAATAAACCTGGCTATCAGCAACACAAGGAGATTGTACAGCAAGGACAATGCACAGGGTTGGCTGTGTTCAAGGATCTTAGGAGTGCCTACTTGGCTAGCCCTTGACGGAGGCAGTTCCTTGTTGCAAGGTCCAAATGGGATACACGAGTTGTACCATAGAGTTGGGGTACTTAGAGGTGACCCGGATTTTGAGATCTCACGTTGTCTGTCTACCAGAGGATTTCTTGAGTTTTGTGTAGTAAAAATGATAGTGACATCTCGTCCACATTGAAAGTGGGGGAGTTTGCAAGAACTCATTAGCACGTACTTTGCTAGCCTACTAAGTGGTGGGTTAGAAATGGTGGTAGCTCTATCTTTACATGCATGATACTTATCTAGATATCTCTTTGATATCGTGATAGTTTGTCTACAGTGTCTCAGTTGTACATACTCCAAGGACCTTCTGATTAGATGTCAACGGTATGATAATGTCTTCTCCATCTTCAGATACATGGTTCTTATGCTAGTGGATTTTCTGTTCTTATAAGTTCTTTTGTTATGTTTTCCTTGTTTTTGGTGCATTTTATGTTCTTATATCTAGCATCTAGTTATCATCTATTTAACCAATATGTTTTTGTTTTCCTTTTGCTACAACCCCATCTCCAATCTCTTCACTGTCTAATGTTTGCACTTTTTTCGCCTTAGCTCGAGAACTTGTGGTGTCTTTTCTTGTTTCTTTGAAATGTTTCCATGTTCGCACGTCCCGCTTTAGATGCAAGTAAGTTTGGAATTAGGGAAAGCACAAGGGTGTGGTCTGGGGGTGTGGGGATAATTGTCATTGAAAGACTGATTGGTTGGATAAAAAGAAGGAAGTCAATGATGCAGGGGAATAACACGGTGTTTTTCCATGCAGTACTGCTGTTCTTTGTGCGAGGGGATCACTCATCCACATAGTTTGTTTAGGTGATAATCTCCTTGTCGTGTAATTCAGGTAAGTATCAGTTAGTGGGTTAGGGCACTGCGATCATTTATGGTCATACATCATGACTTCTCTAGGCAGGGGGCCAACCTCTGTGCTCGTGCTGTTTTAGAAACTACAATGTTTTTCATGACCATGGGTGTGAATAACACCACTGCATAAATGAAGTTTTCTCTCAGTTCCAGTACACCAAGTAAAAATGCACTTGCATCAGTCTATGTCAACAGAATAGAGTTTGATCAAGTTTCTCAATACTTTATCAGTTTACCTTTTATCCTTCATACTAGCAAAATGGGGAAACCTCTCTGTAACTAGAGCAATCCCTCCCTCCTTCCCTCCCTCTCCCAAATTAAATTTACTCATAAGTTTGGCTTCACTTTCTAGTCAGCAGCCAATATAAGCAATTAACAAGAGACCTGAATATAAACAATTTTTTCACATATCTAGGGGTAAGTAGATTAGTCTAGCTCATTGCAGTCGCACCGAATAAGCCAACTTCTTAAGGTTTCGGGCCATGCCAAGTTTTTGTTCCATCTTTTTGTTCCATCTTTTTGTTCCTTATAGTCTCTCTTAAGCTTCTCCTTCCTGGAAATTTGATTAAGCATCTGCCCTCACTTGGTTGGTTTCCTCAGATGAAGCTTAATCAAATTTGATTAGGCCATGCCTAGTTATTGTCGAGGCTGAGTTTAAAGGAAAAGAATTCCCGTAGTGGTTGCCGAGCCGTTTGAATAGCTTGATTTTAAGAAACTATTGCACAAATAATAGGAGTTGCGAACAGGATATGGGAGATGTGAAAAACAGTAACGAATGGTGCCTTGCAAGCATTTCGTGCTGCTGCTTTAGAAACTAGTTGTCTCTGAGTTTCTTTCGCTCATTCTTAAGCGCGACTACAATATTTTTGACCAAGTATTTTTTTTCCTCAGGATTATATAAGAAATTAGCTGGCAATGTCGATGAGGGAAGACGACGGTATGTCGTGGAACGTAATGGATCAGAATTATTTGGAATTGCTGATATAACTGTTTGTAGAAACTATACTGACATGTAAATGTACGTGACTTTGTATCCAAGTTTCTATTTAGGATACTTAGTTTGTAATCAAGTAGTCAATTTGGTTGATCACGTGTTGGCTTATGGATTCTGCTTGATTCAAGTATCGTTTAGGTAGTTGTAATCTACGTGTGTGTGTGTGTGTGTGTGAAAATAATACTGAAATCCTTGCCCATTTGGTTGGCCAATTATGTAGCTATTCCCCAAGGAAATGAGGGTAATGCTCCTGCGGTGTGATTGATCGTTTGGCGGCTTAGATTTTTCCCTCAATTCAAAGAATTACATCACGTAAAACAATATTTATATCTATGCGGTTTATTCAGAAATATAGAAATTATATTATCTTTAACCAGGCTACACTAGATGTCAATTACATCTCATTCCTTCCAAAATTCTGTGTGTTGTGAAGATTTTGAATTCGTTCAATCAATTAGTCAAAACCCACGAGGGTAAATACCCAACAGAATTCTAGTAAAAGACAATTGTCCTCCCTTTTTTTCCCTCAATTATAATAACTCTATTAATTCCCAAGCTACTTGTATTTGGCTAGCATGTCAGTTTGACAAACGAAGTACGCAGGCGTATTGGTCAAGTAGATCTAGATTAGAATAACCCTTATATCAGATCCTTTTCAGCGAAAAAAGTTGCCAATGACCACTTAGCGCAAGCTATCACACTTCTCATAGCGTGCACATGCACGCACTCTCGTGACTTCATGCACGTTATGGTCTATACTCATTTAGTTTTTTTTTTTTTTTTGTATTCACAGCTAAGTGCCGATAACTCTAAACATCTCTACATGAGCATAATATTTTTTTTAATAAATAGGTCACTAGTATAAAGCTCCAGAGCTACAGTTTGACAAGAAATTATGAAGACTTATTCTAGATAATTATTTCTCTTACCACCGCAACTTGTTAAACCAACATGGTAATATACATCTTGTGATTCCTGCCACAAGAGGTGGATCTATACCGCAGCATATACCTAACCTAATGTTCCTTTTTCATTATTGCAATGGAGATTTTTAGTTGTGATGTGCAGCTACATGTCGAATATGTAACAGAATTTGTTAAAATTTGGTGGATTGTTTTATTCATTATTATAAATTACAATATATTATACTCTGTGGTATCCACTTAAGAGACTTGACACGCCACTCCCCACCACTCCGCTTTTGTTAAATAAGGCCGAGCCGAGAGCACTTCACCATCTTTTCTTAGTTTCACGTGCATTTAATATTTCTAAAGGAATCGAATTTGGGCAGGTTAAGGCTAGTCGTATTATCAAAATGTAAGAAACAATATTCAATTTGGGTGGTTGTAACATTTGTTTTTGAAACTCTATATTTGATAAAATCTATCCGTACTTTGACATTGGGATCACTCTGAATTAAATCAAGAGAATTGATGCTTGACATAAAATTAAAGTTTTTGATCGCTTTAAGAATTAATTCACACCTTAACAAATTTGAAATCTATTTCATACCTTTGTAATTTTTGTCCGCTGCTCCACTATCAAACACTTCTTTTGCTCTGTATTTTATCCTTATTAGATAAGTAACAATTTCATCCATTCTCACACTCTCGCTCAGTTAATGGTATGCAAAATTAGATGCTATAGAGCTTAGTACTTTCGTTCTGAAAATTGAGAATCTGAAACTCAATATACTAGGTAATGACGGTTATTAATGCCTTCTAATATATATTCATGATTAAAATATAGTATCGTTCCTAAGACCAATAGTAATACGGTTACACGCATATCACTTGCATCGGTTTAATGCATCACCGTATTTCATAACATGCACGCTCTACACTTTGACGATCGCTTAAAATCAAACTCTACCAACATATGATGATATAAATTTAGGTTCAGAGTAGAGTTAATGATACACACGGACGCGCATTCGCGGAGCAAACACAATAATAAAAACGCAATCAACGCACCTTATATCCCACCCCCCACCCACTTTCACCCCCCTCTCTCTTGACACTTTCTTTCTCCCAAAGCTACGCATCAAAAGCTGAGAACCACCCAGGCACGCTAGTTGAAAACTTAATACATCTGTGCTCAAGAAAGGCCTCTGTAAGCCACCGATCTTTGCCACTCTTAATTAACTGAATCAACGCAGCTTCGTTGCCCACTTATCAGCTTATTCTTCGATCTGACCGGTACGATCTATGTTCAATCGTCTCTTTTGTTTGTTAAATTGGATCAACTCACAGTTTTCCAACATCTTGAGCTCGCATCGCAATGTTTTATATGTAGTCCTTGAATTGATCTTTAAGTATTGATGCTAAGTGAGTCGCACACTACGGATATTTGTGCTCTCGCTTGAATCGCGTTACTTACGCGTCATCTATGCATAGAGTGGTCATGCTTTGGACTTAGGTTACCTGTTGATGGATCTGTCGTAGATGTATAACTCGTTCGACGTCCGGGAATTGTGCATCTGTTTTAGATCTCAGATGTAATCAGTGTTCTTCTATATGGGAGTTACTAGAATGTCAATGTTAGGTTGTATGTAATAGCGCCATTGTCTTAGTCATCAGTTGCATAGAGCCTGATTGTTGGGTTTACTTGGTATTGATAGGCCACTGATGGAGTGCAAGTTATACAGTCTCTGTCACATGCATGTTGTCCACCGCATGTAATACGTACTAACGCATAAAACAATGTGTATGTATATACGTCTATATTATGCAAGAGGGACCTAATATTGGCTTGCTATGGTAAGCGCAGGCATATTAATAAGCTAATCTGGCTTTCATTTACAGGTGTCCTTATGGTATGCAGTTAGGTCAGTTCCCATACACACATTCGCGCTAAGCCACAAATCTCGGCGGTAACATTATGAAGGACTCATGCTTCTTCTCATTCTCTCCCACTCATCTATCAAATATTTTGGGATTAAAGAGCTCACCACTTAACTTTGGATGATTACTTGAAGAATGCGAGAAAGGAAAAAGAATTAATGTCAATAATTTTTTTGGAAGCACTTTGTATTCAAAAACCTTCTGGTTGAGATTGTTGGGAGTTTTTTTTATCTTGAAAACGTGTTCAATTTTGTTAAGCGAAACAAATGCCGAAAATGAATAAGGTTGAAAGTAAATGGTTATGCACAAGATACTAGCAAAACTTGAACTGTTGAAAATGAGTGCTCAGAAAAGTTATATATGCCTTATATTATTTAGTTAGTCACAAAGTATGAGATTGAGATGTTTTTCCTATGGACTTCTCTTTGTTCACCTCAGCTTTTTAATCGTTACATAGTCATTGACTTCTATGCTTGAAATGTTCTCCTCTTGCCATCTTATCACTTCTTCTTTTGGCTCGTTCACTATCTCTGCTCATCTATCTATTTGGTTTAGACTTGTAGAATATGGACTAAATAATGCATCTCCATTCTTGACTATTTTCCTTTGATACATTGAAGAAAGTATTACATAGATTCAGACACTTCAGTCAAAGCTGTTAAGATATTAAGCTCTTAGTGCATTGATTTCTTCTATTAACTTAACTACTCTCATTTTTCTTATAAAGTGATGTTTACTGTTTTTACACCAAGAGATCTAGCGTCAATATTGATTTCTTACTAATCTATATTTTACATGGACTCAGTACGAGCGTCCGGGTTGGATACGTATGAAAGTGTCAGATTCGTCTAATTATTGAAACACAAGAGAAGGGGCCACGGCAAAATGTTCAAATGTATTGTTACTTTTTAGTATTTCCAAGGTAAAATGGTGTTCTATGTGGCGCACATGGTTTTAATTGGGAACTTGTCTCATCTCAAAGCAACAACGACTTAACAATAAGTTAGTTCATAGTGGCATAACTATGGGACGTGTCGGACACATCCAAACCCTTTTCCAAGTGTTGAGTGTCCGACACAGGTACTTCACGCATTCAGAAGAGTCCGTGTATTGTAGTTACTGATTAAGTTTGATCCTTAACATACTTATACGCTTAGTGGTCAATGCAGCACCTGGGGGGTTATCTTATTGTAAAGTGCTGTTGATGTATAACTTTACGGATACATGGACTTGGGCTTTGCAAGTCCATGTTACGTGAACACAATAATGTCTACAGTGCAGAATTTACATGCATCTATGATAATGCAAGAGAGACTTGTAAGGTGCCATACTCCCATTGCTTATTGAGGAAGTGTTATAGCAGGCATTAGTCCCCAAGTGCATTAACATGAGCTTGAGTCCAAGAGCTTTCTTATACCAGCGCAGTGTATAAAGGCAAAACATTTGGTTCGTATGCCATGTAGTAACTAGCAACCTGCATTTGAGAGACCTTGCTTGGTGACCTTTTATTGTTTTATTAAGAAGTGCAATGCCTCTTCCCAGTCTTTCTCCACATATAATGAAAACTCCAGTGCTAGCTTTCTCTTTGTCGCTTCTTTCCTGGCCCACCCTCTCTCTGTGCAGGGTTTCAAAACCTGAGCTTTAACCAAAATTATTCTTTCTCATTCTCTGGTGCAGTTTGAGAGAAGAGCTGTCAAAAGTCCAGAACATGATTATTATGCAAATAGCTTAAATGCTAGGAGAAGGAGCTTAGTTGCAGGAAACTCCTAATAAGGTGACGTTTCTCTTACGGAAACTCGCTTTTGCAATCCTAAGTTAGGAGCTCCATGGGATCTCGTCCCAATCTAATATGGGAACTCGATCCCGTTAGCTGGATAGAGATGCATGGAACAAGTGAGAGAATACTTGAAAATCAAGCCCTTTTCAACTCAATTACTTGTTTCTCTCCTCTTTCAAGTCCTTGAAGTCTCTTTGTCTGTTGTTGCTGGCCATGTAAACTATACTAAACAAATGATAATACTCTTTACTCATTTACTTATTCAAGCCGCTCCCAACCTCAGATTCTTCTTGGTGCTTACGCTCCCCCGCCCCCGTTCCCGCCCCCGCACCCACTTTGTGCAACTAAGAGTAGGAGTACCAGGGCCCACTATTTCTTAGTTTGAGATTTTGTGGTGCACGTGAAAATCATGGTATGTCATCTTGGACACAGACATGACGTCTAGTGGGCTTAATAACACATGTAAATTATGCACGAAGACTTGATTGGGCTCATTACTTAGTGCAAGATTATAAGGCTCGGGTTATAAGGCTCGGGCCTTCAAGCTTGAAAACAATGGCTGACTCATGTAGTAGTGACTTTGTGCACATAAGCGACTAGCGAGTGTTATGTTCGAATGACTTCCTCTATTGTACCCTGCAACAGTGGGACAAATACCTGGGGATGACTCTTAGTGATCAAAGAGGCTTGGTTCTTATTATTACTAGTCCTCCCCGCGGATAAATTTTATTTGTTATGTCTGCTTAGAGGTCCTCTGTACCAAGCAAAAAAAGATAGAAAACTGATGACAAAAAAATGCCTCAACTCAATATTTCCTTTGCATTTTGCATCCCACTTAGACTCAATTCAGAGTACTAAGACTTCTTACGTTTTAGTACTTTTAGTTTTCGGCGTTTTTTGAATTTTGGCGTGGCTGTTGGAATAAATGCTTAAGGTTTCTGTTTTTATATTTGAAATTAATTATATAGCTATCTGGCGTCTATCCTTTTCAGAGCTTTTGTCTCCTTTAGTCAGCATCGATCATGTGGAGATTCAAACCCTTTATGCCTAAAGAACAAGCTGGACTTGAAGGTCGCACTATTGATATTGGCAATTTGAAAGTTCATGTTCGCAATGCCATTGCAGAGGGTGGTTTCTCCTGTGTCTACTTAGCCCGAGATGCTATAAATGGCTCAAAGCAGTATGCAGTTAAGCACATCATTTGCAACGATGAGGAATCTATGGAACTGGTGATGAAAGAAATCTCGGTGATGAAATCACTTCGAGGGCACCCTAATGTTGTTACACTACATGCCAATACTATCTTCGATATGGGGCGGACGAAAGAAACTCTCCTTGTTATGGAGTACTGTGATAAGTCTTTGGTCGCTGTGCTGGAGAGCAGAGGAGCTGGGTATTTTGAGGAGAAACAGATCCTTGCAATCTTCAGGGATGTATGTAATGCAGTCTTTGCAATGCATTGCCAGACCCCACCCATTGCTCACCGGTAATGTTAAGAAAGATGTTCCTAAAACTCACTTCTATGCTTTTTCTAGATACTCTGCCTTGTGTTCCTGTTGCCTTTCGGCTTTTGGCTCTTAGTTGGAATGGTCAGAAACATTTTGCATGTTACGAGGATTTCCTTCTTTGCTTGACACTGTTCTTTTCAAGTGCTCACAGACTATAGACTGGTATAGTGTCTCATGAGTTTCACTTATTATGGTGGGAGTATTACGTACTGTTCAGAGATTGTGGCTTTTGTCTTGGTCTACCATTCAACCATTTTTACCCTTAGCAATTGTATTACACCCTCCCCTGACCCCCCTACCCCCGTTTGAGACAGTCATGTATTGATAAGTATATTGCCAGCATGTCTCTAGTAATCTATAAATGAATGAGAATCTGATGAAAATTAGGAAGAAATATCAAATACTTCGTATCCAAAATTTGTGAGACATTGATGCAGTACTACCAATGAAATCAAAGATTTTTTTTAGCTTAAATCATCATGCCTCTGTTTGGCGGGCCTTGCTAAAAGATCTCTTGCTGTTACTCATTAACTTCCTGCATTGCTTTCTTTAGCGACTTGAAGGCTGAGAATTTGTTGCTTGGGTCTGATGGATTGTGGAAGCTGTGTGATTTTGGTAGTGTCTCTACCAACCACAAGCGCTTTGAGAAGCCTGAAGAAATGGGCATCGAAGAAGACAATATCAGGAAGCATACTACTCCTGCATATAGGTCCCCTGAGGTTGAAAAAACGACCTTGTCTTTGGAAACTGATTCTTAATTGTTGTCCCATGTATTTTGACTCATCTCTTGGCTCCTTTTTATTTGTTTAGATGTGGGATTTATTTCGAAGAGAACTCATAAATGAGAAGGTAGATATTTGGGTAAGTAGAGTGGGCTCGCATATATATAGTTAGTTTCCTTCAACTCACTAAAGCATTAAGCACTGAAGAACAGTACTAGACTTCATTTTCTTTTTCTTCTTCTTTTTTGTTTATGCAGGCCCTTGGATGTCTTCTCTTTCGCATATGCTACTTGAAGTCTGCATTTGATGGGGAATCAAAGCTACAAATTTTAAATGGGAACTATCGCATCCCGGAGTTGCCAAAGTACAGCTCATCTATTACTGACCTGATCAAAAACATGCTTCAATCTTCACCAGATGCCAGACCTGACATCACGCAGGCAAGCGCTTTGCTTGATTGGCCATTCATCTCCCTGAATTTAGGTTAGTTGTAGATAATTTGTATCCATGGCACTCATACAAACCGATGTATGTTCTTCTAATGCCCTTTTATTTATTATGTGATGGCAGGTTTGGTTTCGAGTAAACAGCCTGTTACCTGATGCGTTGCAGAAGTCATTACCTGACAGGCCGCCAGAAATGCCCCAACAAGGTAGTGACACGCATGAAGGTGAGCACATTATTTTGTCAGAGCTATAGATGCTTATACTTTTTAGTGGTCATGAGATTTTTTAATTTAGAAATAAGTTTTCTTAAAATAAGCCAACAATAGTCATTTATCAGTTAAAACCATCCTTCCACTTCAATTCATTTGATGGTTATTGGTGATTTAGCAGGCATTCCAAAGCCTACACATAAGACTAATCCCATGCCTCGAAGAAGTCCACCTCCTCCTCCGTTGACAGAATCTGGTCGAAATGTATCACCGGCTATTGGTTCTAGGACAAGTGGAGGTGGGGGCCCGCTTGGGGCTTTCTGGACTTCTCAGCACGGAAAGGATACGGTTGTTGCCGATGAGAATAACAGACCCAAGTTTGATGAACCTGCTGAGTATAGCTCATCAAGACATGATAAGATTCAACCAGAGAGGCTTCATCTCCATAAAACTAGTCATCAGAAAGAGGAATATCCGCAATCCCGTTCGATCCATAAAAATTTACATGGAAGATCAGTTAATAGGTCTGAAGATGGCCCTTCTAAGGACTTTGAAATAAACTTTTTCCAGGATGAATCAGACCATGGCGATGAAAGGTCAAGAGCATCACAGTCCGAGAGCACACATCCTATTCAGGGCGACGCGTTCAATGCTTTTGTTGCCGAGTTTGGTGCTGGTAAATTGAGCCCTGGAAGTAACAGCAAGAAATCAGGGAAGGAAGAGACCTTAGAGGCAGAAATAGACAGGCTGAAGGAGCAGATTAAGCAAGCCAATGCAGAAAAGGCTGAGATAACCTCCAAGTATGAAAAGCTATCTGCTATTTGCCGGTCACAGAGGCAGGAGATACAAGAACTTAAGCAAGCTCTTACTTCCAGAACTCCATCACCTAATAGAGATGCCTCCAGAAATCTAATATCCCCTAGAATTCACCCTTCTACCACCCCATCGGTATCTTCTCATTCTCGTTAGTGATTGTATTTGGAAAATAGGGGGATTTGCTTGCAATATTATTTACTACCACAATTGTATGTGTTATCATTGCAGCAAAAGGAGAGGATCGAAGGATCAGCGTGGGAATTCCAAGGATCATTTGAAAAGAAATCCACCGTCCTGGATACTAAACCGTGGCAGCCTTTTGCTGACGATCCTAAGCCACAGGCAGCAGCAATGAACAACAATTCCAAATCTGTTAGAACAAGAAGCGGTCAGCAGAACAAACAGGCTGCTGAAGTAACCTCAGCCGCCAACACCTGGGGTTTTGGAACCGAGAGCTTTACTGCAGTTCCAGTTTCCTCCTCTAGGATATCAGCACCTGTTGGTGAATTTAACAATTCTATGCTCCTTGACGAGTCAAAGAACATAGATAGCAAGACAGGTTCTCAACCTGCTGGGTGGGCCGGTTTCTAGTTATGCTGCCCGTGCAAGCCGAAGATGTTCGGCCTGAAATTTACGCATTTCATTACTGATTGAGACGACAGAGAGAGCAAAAGAAAGAAAGAATATTTGCTTCATCGGCTTGTGTTCTGCTCGAGTACGTGTTTTGTAGATTTGGGTATGGTATAGAGCATTGGATGTTCCGTGATTTCGGAATTTATCAGCTTTTGGTTATTGTAAACTGCGCATGCCCCTTTCCAGGGTGAGAAATAATGTATTGTGACTGCATTTATACTAGTTTGATCACATATGAGCTTGCTTCCCCTTCTTTTGGTGGCTGGTTATAAATATGAAAGAAGTTGTTAATATCTTTTAAGGTACAAAACTTAAGGATCCTGCAATCAACATTATTGACCGGTATTTTTATGTGTATTAGCAACTAGTAAAGCTTGATCTTTAAAGCAATCGACTAAAACCCTGCCCATATTCATCAAGAGTCATACCAGAGTACAACACTACATCATATATCATAACTAGGGCTGTATACGAACCGAGTTCGAGCCGAACATGGTTCGTTTAAGTTTTGGTATGTTCAAACTCGGCTCATGTTCGTTAAGAGTAAAAAAATCGATGTTCGAACTCGGCTTGAGTTCATGACTGTCGAACTCGGGCTCGACTCGCTCAACTCATTTAACAATACGAGTTGAAATCGAGTTCGAAAACTCGGCTCGCGTTCGAGTTCAACTTAGCAAATCCCTACATCTGCAAAAAAAAAAATTCCCAAATCCTTTAAGCTAATCAACTTCCAACAAATCCCTACATCTGCAAAAAAACAAAAAAAATCCTCAAATCCTTCAATTTAATCAAACTAAAATGAATCAAAAACGATTTTATAAAAGATACATGAGGGATGCAGAATAAAAAAAAACACTACAAATTAAAAGAGATCATGGAGATCTTGATCGATTGGTGATGAAAACAACGAAACGAGATGATGCATGCGCCGGCAAAAGGGAGATGATGACTTCGAAGACATGCGATGATGGCATCGTTGATAGGCGGAGACGCATCATAGATGGCGTTGTTGACGGCGTCGAAGCCCTGATGTGCATGCGTGGAGAGTCATCGCACACCTCCGTTACTTTGTAGGAGGCATCCGCCGATGGATCTGAGGCCGCCAAGGATCACTTCAGTAAACTCGGGTGGGGTCGATTGAGGCGCCTTATCACGATGCTTCACTAGAGAGGTAGCCAAAGAAAGAATGGCTGAATCTTCTTCTTCTTCAATGTAAAAGTGGGGGGAGAGACAGAGAGAGAAGGGGGGGGGGGGGGGCTATGTGGGATCTGTGAGGCGTGCGTGTGTGTGAGAGATCAGACGACTTTGGCAGTGGTCTTGCCGGCGGTGTGGACGGTGGTCTGGCCGGCGGTGTTCTTGTGTGATGAGAGAGGGGGGATGAGGGTGGTTGACTGTTCGAGTATCTGAGAGAAGGAGGCGGTGTGAGCAGTGGTCTGGCGGCGGAGTAAGGGTGTAGTATGGCCGGCGGCGTGGGGTGTGGTATGGCCGGCGGTATACTGATGAGAGAGGGGCACATGTGTTTGTTGAGACTTGAGTGGAGTGAGTGCCTGATGAGAAGGGAAATGAATTTGGTGATAGAGAAAGCCAGAGAGGATAAGTGATCCAAATGCTTCCACGTCTCAACACAGGTCCCAATACACAGATATTTTGTGTAGGTCTTAATATATTATATTTTTCAATTTCAATTGAGTATAAACAAACGGATGTTCGTTTATAAGACTCGACTCGTGTTCGGTTCGTTAAATAAACGAGCCCTCTTGTTCACGAACATTAGTAAACAAACATCATTATGTTCAAACTCGGCTCGTTTAATAAATGAACACTAAAATTGTGTTCGTGTTCGATTCACTTATTACATGAACGAACATAAACGAGTTTTAGATAGAACGAACATCAAGCTTTTCGTGAACAACTCGGTTTATTTACGGTCCTAATCATAACAAGTACACAGGAAAAGAAACAGACAACTTATAACATTGCCCAGACTACAGTCGTAAGGGGGGCCGAAAAACTGACACAACAGCCTGAGGCCTCAAAAAAACTGTTAGCAAAGCGTAGTCCAATATATGAACACCAATATACGACTCTGTCCAGCAAAACAAGCTAACCTTCGAGGTCCGGCCTATAGACGTCTATTTGCCTTGCACATGGAACGGCCCTGAGCAGCATTTAAGCTGTAGTACAATCAAAAAGAGCAGGAGATCCTAACGTTGACAGATCATCGATACCTACTATCTTGTGTCGTCAAGGAAACATCATTAGTTCATAGTTAACAGGTACAAAAAAAACTATGTAACTAAGAGCCAGAGAAGCAACCGAGCAATCTACACAAAAAATTGAACAAGCAAACGAACCAACTCATGAACCATTATCATTAACCGCTTCCATGCCAATACTAGAGCGTGATTGCCCTGTACCTCAAAAGACACTAAAGCGAAAAGAAACCGGCTGAGCTACAGATATAATAGAGAAGGAGGAATGCAGTGTCAGTGGTCTGCTCATAACTGCTACTGGACCTTGCCAATGTGCCCCTAGGATTCCCCCAAAGGCACGAAAATTCCGAGCAAAAGAGACAATAAATTTGACTGAGAACGTATCTCAAAAGACACTAAAAACGAAAAGAAACTGGCTGAGCTATAGATGTAATAGAGACGGAGGAATGCAGTGTCAGTGGTCTGCTCATAACTGGTACTGGACCTTGCCAATGTGCCCCTGGGATTCCTGGAAAGGCACGAAAATTCTTAGCACAAAAGACAATGAATTCTACTGAGAACAGTAACAACAAAATCCTAAATATTGAAAAACCACATGAATTCGGCAATCCAAGTGCACCATAGGGTATAGGCAATACAGTTGTACGCTAGAGAATGCCCTGCTTGAGTACGTAGTGGCTTCAAGAGTCATGCTACTAAACAAACAGATAGGGAGGAATACAATGAACCAAAATGTATGCCAAGATTCCCAACAAACCAGACTGGACGAACAACATCATCTGTAGAAAAAGATGGGAAGCAGTCTCATCCTGTGCAAGACATAAGGGGCAATATGTAGTAACGCTTGTTGTCTGCACGCAACACAATCTAAGTTAAGAGACAGTCACAAGTACATTGCCAGAGGAAAAAATAGTTATATGTGGAAGCCATTCTGATACTCATGAGTACATTCAAAGCAACATGTCTGCCATATAAGGTAAGGTATGATCATGTTCACACAAAGACAAGAAAAATAAAGCATCTTGGCTCTCTCTTATAAGATGATGCCAAGAAAGTGGACTTATTGTAGATGTGGATATGCCATAACGAATGCAGTCCGAGTCAGATATCAAGTGGATTGATGTGGGATAGCAAGGACAAAACAAAGGCAAAGACCAATGCTTCCCATACAGAGCTTGAGCAGAGGCAATGCCGAGGGCGAAGGCGTAGGGTGAATGCACGACAACGGTCATAGTCCGATGCTTAGGTCCAAAGTCAAGGTCCAACGTCGGGGTCCTATATGTTTCTTTCTTTAGAACTCTCTAGCTTTGGACTTCTAGAGTGAGAAACTAAAATATGTTATGAGTTATGAAAATGAATTCTCAAGTCCCCTACTTATAGGGGTTGAGAAGTTGGTGTCATTAAGCGGCACATGGCGCTCCTTAGGAGTATAACCTCATCGAAGGGCCTTAAATGCCGGTGCTCTGTAGATTATCAGTTATCATATTCACCCGATCTGATCCGTACAGCTTTGCTTTGTCTGTCTCCAAAGACTAGCTCACACATCATCGATGTGGCTAGAGAACACCTTGATTTAGCCACCAATTCAAAGCCCTTACTGAGTCCCACAGGAGACGTCGAGAGATGTAGAGAACCTAACAATGGTGGTGGAGGGTCGTTATGCCAGTCTGTCAGGCGAACTAGGTATGATGCCCTCCAGAGACCTTCTCCTGTCTCGGAGTGAATCATCCCAAGGGGTGCTGATGAAAAACCCCCAGTACTGGGGCATGAAGACTAGTCATGCACACACCTTGGTGAAGATAATGCCCTACATGAGTCGCCTGTCTTGCGGGTGAGTCCTTGTGCCAAAGAGTTCCAAATTAGTGTCCTGGAAGAGTCGTCCACCGGACGGGCTAAGGTAGTGTCTAGAAAGAGTCTCCTGCCGACACACTGAGGAAGTGTCCCAAAGGTTCATCTACTCAACAGGCTGAGGCAGTGTCCCGAAAGAGTCGCCTCCTTGGGGGAAGGAGATTCTTCATGTTAAAGCACTTAGAGCTCCTTGAAAGAGATAATGTCCCGGAGGAGTCGCCTATCCCCCGACGAGTCCCTTTGTCGAGTACTCAGAGCTCACCAAGGTAGTATCCCAAGGAGTTGCCTAACTAACGGGCCGAGTTATTGTCCCAAACGATTCGCCACCTAATGAGAAGGGGAGTCCTCATGCCCGAGCACTTGGAGCTCCTTGATGGAGATAGTGTCCTAAAGAGTCCCTTATCAACGCGAAGAGTACTTGTGCTGAAGCACTCGGAGCTCGCCTAGGTATTTCCCTGGAATATTTACCTACCCAAATAGACGGGATAGTATCTAGGAGGGAATCGAACCCTAAATTAACTCCTAATTGAACCCTAAATTGAATGCCCTAATCCAACTGAAACCTAAATTGAACCCTAAATTGAATGCCCCAAATCAACCGAACCCTAAATTGATTCAATAGAACCCCCTAATTGAACCCTAAATTGATGTAATTGAACCCTAATTAAACCCTAAATTGAATGCCCGTGATCGAACCGAACCCTAAATTGAATGCCCTAATATAATCGAACCCTAAATTGAAATAATTCAAGCGCATCAGATATGTGCATTTTGAACAATTTTTTCTTATTTGAACATTGATAATTTATTTGATAATTTTAGGTTGTTAATTGTGTATTTGAGAATTGTGATTATTGATCTGTGATTTTAGGTAAATTGATGATTTTAGGTTATTAGCTGTGCATTTGAAGTAATTGCGATTATTAATTGATGATTTTAGGTTGTTAATTGATGATTTTAGATTGTTAATTATGCATTGAGCATTTGAGATATTGAGATTATTGACGGAGGATGGGACCCAATTGGATTGAATGTGTGATTTTTGTTAATTTTTATTGC
Source organism: Escallonia herrerae (assembly GCA_033070095.1). NCBI lineage: Eukaryota > Viridiplantae > Streptophyta > Magnoliopsida > Escalloniales > Escalloniaceae > Escallonia > Escallonia herrerae. The sequence goes on along the minus strand of JAVXUP010003534.1, from coordinate 21,601 downwards.
ATTGGGCGGCATTTGAGAATTGAGAATTGAGATTGTTGACGGAGGATGGGACCCAATTGGATTGAGATACCTGCTAGTTAGCGCAGACACGGACACCACGTCTGATCGACGGTGTCCGACATTTAAAAAATAAATATTTTAATAAATCAATTAACCCTAATTAATTAACTCTAACGAGCCTAATTAGTTTTAATTAACCCTAAGAACCTAATGAAAATCAAAGTAGCTGTAATTACCCCAAATTAGCCAAAATGAACCCAATTACGCGCATATTGATTATAGTTAGCCTAATTAGTCGTAATTTGCACTAACATAACCCAATTAAGCCTAATTAGTGCTAATTAGGACTAATCAACACTACTCGGCATAATTAAACCCTAATTAGGACTAAATAACCGTAATTAGTCCTAATCAACCCTAATTAGCTATAATTATCCGAAACTAGCCCTCATTAACATTAATTAGCCCTAACATAACCCAATTAAGCCTAAGTAGCCCTAATTAGGACTAATCAGCACTACTCGGCACAATTAAATCCTAATTAGGACTAAATAACCCTAATTAGTCCTAATCAATCCTAATTAGCTATAATTAGGCCAAACTAGCCCTCATTAACATGAATTAGCCCTAACATAACCCAATTAAGCCTAATTAGGACTAATCAGCACTACTCAGCACAATTAAACCCTAATTAGGACTAAATAACCCTAATTAGTCCTAATCAACCCTAATTAGCTATAATGAGGCCAAACTAGCCCTCATTAACATTAATTAGCCCTAACATAACCCAATTAAGCCTAATTCGGACTAATCAGCACTACTCGGCACAATTAAACCCTAATTAGGACTGAATAACCCTAATTAGTCCTAATCAACCCTAATTAGCTATAATTAATACTCGTAATTAACCCTAATAACACAGTTAGCCCTAATTAGCCCTTGTCCTTCCCATAATTACTCCATATTGCCCAGAGAAGGTTCAATTACTCGTTGTTTACAAACCCTGCCTTCTTTATATTAGTTGTTGTTTTGAGAAGTCCATTGGCAACGAGATGGTTCAACTCGTTGCCAACGAATTCTATTTAATGTGGAATTGGTAACATATGTAACGATCTTTCTGCAGTTTTGATATTTTGGAAAGATTCTTGCATATGTTATCAATTTCTGAACGCATGCATGCATAGAAACCCTTAGTTCCCGTTCAAAGGTACTCATTACAAAGTAATGCTTTGTAATGAGCCTTTGGATGTCCAGTTTGGACAATTTAGAAAAGCTAATTGTTTATAAAACAGTGTTTTGACTCATGCTTTGTGTTCTATGTAGTGGATATTTGGTACACGTTCTCGTGTGTTTCTCCGGGTGCATACAGATCTGGTTTTCTAACATCTGTCAAACCTTCTTGAGCAAGGTTAGATGAATGATCGATGTGAGTCAATTTATTTAAGTTGTTAATGTTTTTTCTTTCTATCCTCAATGTCCGTTTCATTAATTAATGCCCTAACATATCGTTAAACCACTATTTTTGCAGGCCTCGTATGAACAGCTAAGGGGGTCTGAGCAGCAGTCCGGACAGCCATCAGCGTCCACTAGTACAGCTGCGAGTACTGGGGGGTTGAAGCGATGGCTGGATACGTCGGAGGTCGTGAATCGGCCGAAAGGCCGCATACGCGGCCTGCCTAGCACGACTGCTCGTGCCGTGATAGGAGCGTCCTCACCCCCTGCTGCCCCTCCACAGACACCGGCTCCTCTCCTCAGTTGGACGACGAGGAGATCCAGCGCATTGCTACAGTGGTGGTGAGGATGATCAGGGAGCAGGGCACTGCTGGACAGGCCGAGCCGGCCCCGGATCAGCAGGATCCAGATCCGGGACTCGGCAACCCCTGATGAGCCCCTTCCCGTGCCCGTTCCTAGCTCCCCCCCGCCCCCCGCGCCCCGCGCCCGGCTTGTACTCTTCTCCCCTCTCCTAACCGGCTGTATCCGGTTCCCAGCTTGTACATATATGAGTTTTTTTTATAATAAATATTTTTTTATAATTGATTATATATATTTCTTTCTGTATTGATTATTGCGCGTTGTTGTTGAGAATTGAAAATTGTATTACAGGTCTGGGTAATTGAAAAATAAAAAAAAATTTCAAAAAAAAAATTGACTTTTGGCGACGGATTAATTCCGTCGCTAAAAGTATTCATACAATAAGTTATTTAGCGACGGAATATTCCGTCGCTAAAATATTTTATCCGTCGCTAATTTGACAAAAAAGAAAATAAATTAAAATTCTAAAAATATAATTAGCGACGGAATATCCGTCACTAATTAAAAATAAATCCGTCGGAAAAAATGACATATTTAGCGACGGATTTAAAACATTCCGTCGCTAAACTATTAGTGACGGACTTTTATACGAGGAATTTTTAGCGACGGTGAATCTGTCGCTAATTCTTTTAGCGAAGGATTTTGGGCTTTTAGCGACGGATTTCCTTGTCGCTAAAAGCCTGTTTTCTTGTAGTGAATGAGCCCTGAAGAGATGAGGAGAGAAGTCCCCAAGCTGTGAAGCAAAGAAACCTCCAAGGGCTGAGGAGAGGTCCCTAAGGGGTGAAGTAAAGGAGTCCCCAAGGGGTGAGGAGAGGAGTCCTCAAGTTGGGGGAGATTGGGCTGACCCTTAGGTGGAAGGCACGGGCTAACCCCTTCATGGGGACATGCGCTATTAATTCCAACACTTACAATAATTTTTAGGTTCGACACTTGATGTTGATTTTAACACTTAAAAATGAATCTGTCAGAGGCGCAACACCGAACTTGAGCGTGTGCCTTGGGTTGACTGACCGGCTTAGTAGCATAGAACTTTGACCGATGGAATGCCTGTTGACGTGTCACGAGAGAAGGACCTAAGAGAGGTCAAAAGTCCGTAGCTAGAAAGGGCTAGCAACATAAGACAATCTAGAAGTAGATTGATTAAAAATTTATGGTAGGTCAATGATTTGTCTGATATCTAACTATACAAGTCACCTAAAAGTTTACAAGATTTAGAATTTATGATGTTAAAAAATGAATAGTTTCAATGTCACATTCAGATGCAAAAGACGGATGCTAGGAAACATAACACCCCATTGAGCTTCTAGCTCCAGAAGATGAGCAGAACTCATACTAAATTCCCATGGGTCATGCCGTCATGGGCGCCCAGTTGATCAGGATATTGGTATCTCGACAGATAAGGACCACAAATGGCTTGTCAAAGAGATGCCATGTACTTTTAACTTGGACACTTGCCAACCCACTTGACTATCAATGTGATAATGAAGAGTCTCGCGAAGGAAAAAAATTGTCCATGGGACTGTGCATGACTAATGTTGAAATTCTTTTGCATTCATAGAATCTAGGTTGTCAAAGTGACCACCAGAAAACATAAAATGCAAGGTCCCTTTAAAGATAACAATTTATGAGTTACATGATAATCCAATTTTGGTGACGCTCTCACCTCGGAACCTAAATCTCGCACCCGCACCCGCTCCCGTTACCCGAAACCCACGGTACTACTCATGCTCCTGCTCCTACCCTAAAACGCACTATACTTCTCATGCTCCCACTATGGAACCTTACACCCGCTCCCACCCATGCTTTATGCAACTACGATCTTGATATAGCAGATAGATTGCGTCCCCAAAGTAATTAGACAAGTCATTAGCAAGCTATTTGCTTCCAGAGAGACTGACTGAGTTTTCCTTTGGTTTATCCTGAATACACATAATGGATGTAGTCCACAAAATAAGCTTAGAGCATTGAATATTTAAGTCTCTTCTTCTCTTTTGCTTAATAAATTCCAGAAGCAAGCTATCTACCAAATGCTTCTTCTTAATTAAGAGACAAATCCTTAAAGAAGGCATTCATCCACGTCTTCCATTTTTGTTAACTGCTTGACAACTATCTTCCAAATAAATGGAGCAACTGACTGAGTTTTCTTTTCTTTGGTTTATTCCCCCCTGGATGTTCACTTGTCTAAATGAAAGTAGTTCATAAAAGTACGCATAAAACATCAAATGTTCTGAGTAAAACATCAAATGTTCTGAGTCTATCTTTCTTTCTTTGTCCCTTTATGATGCCACCACGAGAATGCAAAGATTGAAGACACCACTACCCCCATCCAAAAAAAAGGAACAACAATTAGTATCATCTAATAGCATGTATGAATTGTCAACTTTCATGTAAAGCGTCTCTTCCAAGTTGATATGTTTTTCTAGTTTAATGTTGTGGTGTTTGTGTTCCAAATTCTATGAGCTAAATTAGTTCATCTACAAGACAAAGCGTGTTTCCATCAAAAGGGAGTCCACGACTAATGCCAAATTGACTCGTTTTTTAGAACTATACAAAGGGCGATTAAATTTACACTACACCTTATACTTAGGGGTCAATTGCACCCAGCACCCAATGGTTCTAAAATTGGCACTCAGTACCAAAAATTTAAAAATCTTGGTATCAAGCACTAATTGACGGTCAAAAAGGTCTTTGACCTGACATTTGTTAATTTTAGGGGCAAATTTGTCTTTTCACCCGTGAAATCCTAGTCAGCTCCAACCCCCTATGCCCTTCGTGTCATTTTTCTTTCCTCATTCTTTCTCTCTGTCTTTCTCTCGTGATTCTCTCAGTGCCCCCAACCACTGTGCACCACCATCAGCACCAAGAACCCGCCTCTAGCACCGATGTCGCCTTTAGCATCTGGCATGTGTGCTCTTCACCTAACCTAACATGTCCTTCCCACCCTCAATTTGGACCACTGATTATGTGATGATGATGTTGTGCGGTGGCTGATTGGGTTCATTGGCAATCGATGGGGAGATTGCATGATAGGGTGATTGGGTATGTTATGGCTACGGCGGTAGGCAGGGGGTGTGTCTGGTGGTCGTTTACTTGGAGACCCTAGTGGCTCATTGAATAGTCTCTATTCGTCGAACAACAGGTATTGGTGGTTGTCATTCGGCTTGAGGCGGTGGCTGTGGGTGAGGGAGGGTCTTTTCCAAGATGAAATTCTGGACCATCTGATGACTATCAACCAGTGCCCATATGAGAATCCAAAAGCATTCTCTGATAACACTTTTCAGTTTGAGATCCAGTAAAAATTGCATTTGCAATCCTTTTGAACCATTGCATTGGGATTGGGACTGCTAAGGATTTCAAGCCACCTCCAATACCATACCCATTTTTCTTGAGTGTAAGGGAATTAGGGATTGGTGGTTATGAATGGTCATGGGAGAGGGATTTGTGGCAGGCGGTCATCCAATGGTTGGCGTTGGTGGCCGCGATTCAATTAAAGCGGGGTTCCGTGTGTTTTGGGATTTGTGGTTATGGGTGGTCATGTATGGCTGACGGTGGTGGGCCATATTGATTGGGAGAGTGGTGGCAGCGATGGTGGCACGCTGGGCAATGGCTTCTATCAGAGGTGGTGGCCCATCGGGCAGTGGTTTCGGTTATAGGTGGTTGTGGGTTGGGAAGATGATTAGTCGGGGAGAGAAAAAGGGGTGAGGAAATGACGTGGAGGGCCTAATGTTAATTATTGGTGCCATTTGGAGCTGATGTGGACGAAAGGTGGATATAACAGGTAAAAAGACCGTTTTGACCCTTAGAAAGTAACAAACGTATGGTCAAAGGCCACTTTGACTGTCATTTGGTGTTCGATACCAAGATTTTAAATATTTTGGCTGGTTGCCAAAGTTAGAATTACGGGGTGCTGGGTATAATTGACCCCTAAATATGAGGCGTAGCGGAAAATTAATTCTCCAAGGGCTAACTTGATGGGAAGATAACAACTCTATAGTAGTTTTGCCTCGATATAAAGAGGTGTTCCTGTTGTGCAAGCCATATTATTGTTTATTAAGCCATATCATTGTTCAATCGATGTGAACTAGATAAAGCCTTTTGTAAGCAACCAATCCACTACGAATACATACATCACAGAAATCAGATTTTTCAACTTTACTGTGTTCATCACAGTAGAGCTGCAACGAACTCTCAGAATTTTGACATGCAAGAGTTTTAGAGCTCTCGCATTTATGACACAAAAAATTTGTAGTCATCACCTTGTTTCATATGAGCTGCAACTTTTATGCTGAGAGTCTGCCAGTTCATTTGGACTCTTTAACTTTTAACAACTAAGAAAACAATTAATAGCTTTAGCGTGTAGCTCCGATTGAGTGTCCAACTCAATGACTAAACATCAAAAGAATCAATCTCCATGAAATACTCAACCACGACCCCTATCTATCTTCATGACCGAAAATCACACTTGACAGCAAACCATGCCAGGCAAACTTAGGGTCTGTTTGAAATCACTTACAATGTTGGTTTTCACTTTCTAAAAAAAAAAAAAAGCAAAACCAGTTTAGTTTTATTTTTTTTTATAAAAATAAATGGGTGTTTGATTACATTTTTTTTTATTTTGAGTGTTTGATTATCCAGTTTTTATTTTGAGTTTTTTCGTTGGTGGTGGTGACGGGTGGCTGTGGTAGTGGTGGTCTAAAAAAAAATCAAAACTGAAAACCCAAAACTTCAAAACGGGAGTTTTAAAAAACAGTCCTGTTTAAAAAACTAATTCTCAAAACTGAAGAAAAAATATAAAAACTGTGTGCCAAAAGCGTTTTTTCTCTGGTTTGCAAAAGTGGAGAAAAAACTGAAAATTTAAATGATTTCAGATGTTACCTTAGTCTTTTTCTCTTTCTTTTTCTTTTATTGATTTGCCCTTCTTCCATACTTCGGTCATATTGGTGCAATGTGCTCATGGGCGACGTAACCTTTCATATTTTATTATGCGTTGTGATCTGTATTACTATGAGTTTGTCACCAGCCAATTATGTATCGAGTGGAAGCAGTTGGGAGGGGAGTAGGGAGGGAAAGGAGATACGTTGGTAGGGTTGCCCTCATGGAAGCAATTAGTTTTGGGAAAGTGATTTCCCAGGCATCAACCTTAAGATAAAAAAAAACTAAAAACTTAAAATAAATGGATTTAGAAATTAACTCCAAGCCCATACTTAAGTTAGTGTTGAAAAAAACTTTTCTCAACTCTGCCCTTTATGTTCTTATATATATATATATATATATATATATATATATATATATATATATATATATATATATATATATATATATATATATATATATATATATATATATATATATATATATATATGGGAGCTGATCCATTGATAGCGCTAGCAAATGGAGTTAAGTTGCTAGCGCGATCTGACCGTCCATCCTGAAAGATGGACGGTCCAGATCGCGCCTTTTTCCAAAACTGGTCCCCGTCCGCCATACTGTCTCGCGGACGGGAGTTTTACCTTTTTGCCCTCCTCCCATGTCCGCGAGACTGTCTCGCGGACGCCTTTCTGTTCCTGACATGTGTCAGGAAAAAGGCGTCCGCCATACTGTATGGCGGACGATCTCTAGGCTGACACATGTCAGGGCCTGTCCCCTCGGTCGCCTATAAAGTCTCGGGCGTGAGCCCCGAGAACTGTCCCCTTGGTATCCTAGAATCTATCCCTACTCGGCTCTTTCAGCAAAATTTTTGCGGGGCTTTCAGATTCACTTGCTTCCATTTTCAGCACCCTTCAAGCTTTTCTTGGAGTAACACACTTTTGGTTCAAGCATCACTCAAGCAAGGTAAAGTTTGTGATCTTGCTACCGTTTATCTTAGTAATTTTAATTTGTTATGTTCAGTAAATATATAATTAGCAAAATAGGAGACACTTTTGAGATTATGTATATGGTATCCTAAATCGGTCTAATCGTCAAGATAATTTTGAGATAATAAGCGTATTCTATTTCTACATAGGTCTTTTTCACAATGTCTGATTTCGTGTCGAGCTCCAGCACCCCCGTAGATGCTAGTGATCCGTATCTAGGACGAACCTTTCAAACGTTGGAAGAAGCTGGAGAATGTTTTCGAGCTTATTCATTGAGGGTTGGTTTTGGCATTAGAATAAAAACTACAAGAACAAGCAGCGTATCGAAAAGGATATGCTCTCGCTTATACGAGTGTCATAGGGGCAGAAACCCAGTGCAAAATGAGACACGCGTAGGCAACGATGACAGTGATGATGACGAAATAGGGTATGCGCGGAGAAGACGGGATTGCTTTGCGCGCACGAATTGCCAGGTCAAGATGTTCGTAAGCTATAAAGCCAAACAAGATCATTGGCTTATTACCAGCCTGGAACTGGCACACAATCACCCGTTAGTAACCCCTTCTAAGGTGAGTCAGATGCATCAACACAAGAAGATGGGTAAGGTCGCGAGGAGCCTAATTCACACAATGAGCGATGCGCGGCTAGGACCTACCGACATGATTAATGTTCTTGCTGAACAGGCTGGGGGAATTCAAAATTTAAACTTTAACACGACAGACGTTCGTAACGCGGTCCGAACCCATAGACGAGCCGCGTATGACCTCAATGATGCGCAAGCGACAATGAGCCTATTGAAACGGATGCAGATGGAGGACCCGCAGTTTACCTTCGACTATAAACTTGACGACGAGCATCGAGTTAGCACAATTTTTTGGGTCGACGGTCGTTCGAGGCTAGCTTATAAGCATTTTGGGGATGTCGTGACTTTCGACACCACATACCGTACCAACAAGTACTCGATGCCGTTCGCTCCTTTCACGGGCGTCAATCATCATTATCACTCCATCCTGTTCGGGTTCGCCTTGTTAAGGGACGAGAGCGAGAGTTCTTTTGAATGGTTGTTTAGGGTGTGGCTGGAAGCAATGAACTTCAAAGCACCGACTGTTATCATCACCGATCAAGATTTGGCAATGAAGAAGGCTATTGCTACCGTCTTCCCAGATACTCGACACAACTTGTGCACTTGGCACATAAGCAACAAATACCCTGAACGTCTGCATCACATGTACGCAAAGTATCCAGACTTTAAACAGGATTTTGACAAATGCGTCCTCAAGTCATTAACGATTGAGGAATTCGAGGAGAGGTGGGAAAAGCTTGTTCGGGATTACTCATTGCAAGACAACGAGTGGCTCCAGCACTTGTACGGGCTCAAAGAGCAATGGATTGGTGTTTACACGAGAAGTCATTTTTCTGCGGGCATGAAAACGACGGGCAGGAGTGAATCTATGAATGCCACGTTCGATAATTATGTGGGTACAGCTACCAATTTGAAGAGTTTCGTCACATCAGCACAAAAAGCGGTTGCGTCGTTGTTCGTGAAAGAAAGGGCTGCAGACTTTGCAACCACGTACAAGCAAAGGAGAAGGTTGCTTGAGACCCCGCTGGAGCTGAACGGTGCCAAAGTCTATACGAAGGAGATCTTCCTGCTATACCAAGTAGAGCTGCAAAAATCGGGCCGATACAGTATATATAAGGTGGCAGAAAAGTCGTCGCGTGAGTACAAGGTTTATTCGCTCGTGAATGACCTCGTCCCTGAGAAGCTGCGCAGAATTTATACGGTGACCCACGACACATTGACGGACTCGGTGACATGTGTTTGTAAGAAGTTTGAGTTCCATGGCATCCTGTGTAGACACATTCTGCGGTTTTTCACACAGAAGAATATCAGGACAATCCCCGATAAATACGTCCTGCCACGTTGGACGAAAGGTGCAAACAGGTTGCACGGTACCATTTCCTTTCCGGAGCACCCGTATACTGACTTTGAAGAATCAGAGACGTTGCGGTATAATCATCTGGTGACGATGTTCACCCGTTTGTCCGTAAAGGGTGCTGCTACAATGGTCGGATATAAACATCTCCTCGAGGTAGCTCAGCAGCAAGAGCCCATCGTCGACCAATTGGAAGCAGCTTCAGTCAGCAATGCGGTTGACACCGAGCCTACGACGGGATCAGAAGATGACGAGCCGGGGGAGGGAGCCGACAATGATATCCGGCCTTCGGATCCAATTATATCGCAAACGAAAGGCCGCAAGAGATCTACGCGGATGAAAAGCTCTATTGAGACGGCAACTCAACCAAAAAAGCTAAGAAGGTGTGCATTGTGCAACAAAATGACAGACCACGACAAGCGGAACCATTACAAGGCACTGGGGATAAGTCCAGTGCCTTTGCAAGACGGGGAAGAAGATGATGCCGAGGATGAGGACGAACAAGCTGCAGTGGAACTTTAGTGTACTGAATATTTTGTAATAATCTTTTATGAGCCATCAAAAGTGTCGGACATTTTGTAATAATATTTTAGTAATGACTCGTTTGTAATAACCTTTACAATCATTTTTTTATACGTGATTTCTTACACTGTCCGCTACACTGCGCAGCACAACATTAGAAACCTAAGGTATTAAAGAATACCCCCCCTACAACACTTAGTTTTTTTTTGTTTTTGTTCACTTCTCTGCGTCCGCTATACTATGTAGCGGACAGCCCCGCAGAATACCCCCCTACAACACTTAGTTTTTTTTTGGTTTTGGTTCACTTCTCTGCGTCCGCTATACTATGTAGCGGACGGCCCCGCAGAATACCCCCCCTACAACACTTAGTTTTTTTTTGGTTTTGGTTCACTTCTCTGCGTCCGCTATACTATGTAGCGGACGGCCCCGCAGAATACCCCCCCTACAACACTTAGTTTTTTTTTGGTTTTGGTTCACTTCTCTGCGTCCGCTATACTATGTAGCGGACGGCCCCGCAGAATACCCCCCCTACAACACTTAGTTTTTTTTGGTTTTGGTTCACTTCTCTGCGTCCGCTATACTATGTAGCGGACGGCCCCGCAGAATACCCCCCTACAACACTTAGTTTTTTTTTGGTTTTGGTTCACTTCTCTGCGTCCGCTATACTATGTAGCGGACGGCCCCGCAGAATACCCCCTACAACACTTAGTTTTTTTTTGGTTTTGGTTCACTTTTCTGCGTCCGCTATACTATGTAGCGGACGGCCCCGCAGATACACATATTATCGATCACTTTGTTATTTTTTGAACACTTGCCCTGCAGATAGACAGATATCCAACACTTGGTTTCCCACCGTTAAATCACATTGGTCAATAAAATCAATCGCATTCAATAAATTTTTTGGGTTAAAAAAGTGTTGTAACGTTACAATGTGAATTGGGGAACATCATCTCTCGCAGGAATTATGTTCCTTACACGGATTTACAATAAACCTAATAGCTCTAGGCCGGCCATTTATAATTTGCCAAGCAATCCTATACCTAAAGTCTTGTATGCATTCTTCGCTCCAGACAGTCTTCTTGAGGCTCTCAGACCGGCAAATGTAATCCATGTACATGCAGAGGAAGACGCCGCAGTCCGAGGAATTATGTTGCTTGGGCCTACTCCTCTTTAATCGGAAAATGAGGACCGGCCTGCGCGATACCTTCTCCCGACGCCTACCATTGACCAGGGCAGCAAAAAGATTCTGCGAGAACCATAATAAGCATTAAACATAGCTAGCAAAATAAGATTAATCAGTTTTATAATATGCAAGTTACAACAAGAAGGAAACAGGATCTTACCATGGCATCCAACTGGCCTATGCCTCGGTACATATCAATCACAGGCATCACGTCGGTATCGTCGTAGAGACTGTCGACGACTGAAACCGTGCTCTGTAATGGTTCGTAGCAAACCAAGTACCAGTGCGCATTCCCTAAAAAGGGGATTAGAAACACGTCGGCAACACTTGCGCTCACTGGACTATCCCTAGCAAGATATGCTTGTAGGTTAGGGGACGGTTTCCACTGGGCCATGCCTCTCCCCTTCCTTGCATTGCCCCAGTCGTGCCACTCTTGTACTAGGAGCTGATGGAAAAAAGCATCCAAGATAAACACGCGCAGACCGATGTCTGGATGCTCCCGACACCTTCGCCTCAGAATTTGCACGTAGTGCGAGATGACACCGCTGTCTAACCAAGATCCCGGCGCCAGCGAGGCGATCTCTGTCCAAGAGGCATTGTAATCCAAGCCCTCGGGGTGATCCACGTCATACGACGCTCCGTCTTGGGGGGCCCCGCTAAAATAACGGGCTCGGATTATATCGCATTTATGCGGCTTTAGGGGCCTGGCTGGATGCCCTTTCGGATATTGCCCTCGGGGGTCGATCGGGGGATATTGGCCTCCAATTCCTTCTTCGGCCGGCTGATATTCCCCTTCGGGGCCGCCAACTGGTCCCGCCCACGGGACAATGGGCAGTGCCTCGGAGAAACCGTAGTTTCCGAAAGGAAAGTCTTGCGTGACTTGAGAGAGGGGTTCCGGGAACAAATTGAAGGAGGGGCCGCTGTAATCGCCCCACGACGCTTGAGCCTGTCCCATCCCCGCTTCAGAGGTACCAACAACTCCCTGACTCACCCCTGAAGCCTGTCCAGAGGGATCACCGTATCCCTGGCTGACGCCCGTATAACCCATTCCCGGGCTTACTCCCGAAGACTGGCCCGATGCTTGGCGCAAAAAATTCCCGCAGCCTAAAGCCAATGTCGCAGCCTGTTGGCAAAGATCCTCGCCCATTGCGCTCACCAGATCCCTCCGCTCACTCAACTTCTGGAAGAATGCAAGCGAGGCATTAACCTACATCCAAAGAGATAAAAAATTAAGTAACTTCAATCAGACATTTATATTCAACTAATTTGGTTCAAGTCAGACTTGTTGGGCAACTTACGAGATTGTATGCCATACGCTCATCGATCTGACCCCTAGGCGCATACCTCTCCCCACGTTCAAAGTTTACAGGGGCTACTCTCCTCCGCGTGATGCGGTAGTACCACTCATCGTACTGATCGATGCTGATAACGGGGTCTGGCTCCGAGACGATGGCCGCCAGTGTGTCCTGCCAAGAAGTCCAAAGCTCTATTTCGGCCGCGCACAATTCGTACGCATTGGCGGTGCCAAACACTCCGACATCCGGTGGGTTCCTGTTAACCCTCATATCCGGGGCATCGACTGGCAAACCCTGCTCCAACTCAAAATGGCGCATTGCTCGGTCGGGCAGCTGCCACTCTGCGAGCTCGAAATGGATCAGGGGTGTGCGCTGCAACCCGGAGAGCGTGAAGACGAACGACTCTCCCACCCGTCGCGCCAAACGTATGTACGGTGCCCAACGCATTTGGCCCGGAGATAGACGGTCGAACTCCCCTCGATAGTACGTAATGTTGTGATGGGGATCGACTCTCCTCTTGTAGTGGCTAGCCCTCCGGCTGTACTCCCAAGCACACAACCGAGGCCAGACTTTGTCGGTTCCATCCCTACGCGTTGGTGCACCGGGAGCAAGGTGTTCGTAAGACCACACCTGAGAACATCAAAAAATTATATTTATATCGTCGATTCAACAAAAATAAAACACAATAACGAAGACATGATTTATATGATATACCTGCAATAGCGAGAGACATGCACATATGGCTTTGGAGTTGGGCCTCGTTGCCTTGTGCAATGCTCGGTACAGATACGAAAGAACCGCTGCACCCCAGGCATAATCCCCAACCTCCGACAGGTTACCCAACAACGGTAAATATTTCACGCTGACCGTGTTCTTCGACGTCGTTGGGAATAAAATTGCTCCCATCACCCACAAGAGGAAGGCCTTTGTGTACACCACAAGCTCACGGCCCGTATAGTTTTCCGGCAAAACCCCGTAGGTATCTACCAACCACTTCAACTTTATACCACCAGTGCTAAATTGATCCTGGGGTATCGAAGTGAAGAAGTCTCGCGCTGTTCTCTTATTCGTTGCGTCTGACGGAGGAGCAATTACCGGCCGCCCCGTCACCGGCAACCCCAAGATGAACCCTACATCTTCTAGGGTAATCGTCATCTCTCCGATCGGGAAGTGAAACGTATTCGTTTCACTTCTCCACCTCTCAACAAGGGCACCTATCAAGGCCCGGTCAAGCTGTTGAAAGATCTGCCCATGCGTGAAAATCCCAAACCCAATTCCACGCAGTATGCTTTTCTGGGAATTGTTCAAGGTCCATCTCGTGAACTCGCGAGATACTTCTACGGTGGTGAGAAGTTCTCTTTCCTACGAATTATTAATAAATACAATTTGAGCAAAATGAACGGTAAAACAACGTTCGTAATAATAAGAAAGTTGATAAATAATGTATCTTACTCCACCATCCCATATGAGCGTACTGATATGGTTGGCTTGGTCGTATAACACGGATGGATCTTCTGGTCCAGGGATAAATTCCATTTTTTGCAACTGAAACTATGGAATCGGATTTTACAAACGCTAGCACATGAACAAATACATACATATATAAATCCTCATCACCGCTAGCACATGCTCAATGCATAATCAAAACCACGCATAAAACGCAATATTGATCACAACTATAGATTAGAAACATGTAAAGGATTGATTTTGTGAACTTACGTGATCTATTAGGGGGGGATTAAAGCTGCTCTTATGAAGAAATTGCGCAGATCTGCTTGCCAACGCCGCTGGGAATATTTGTGAGTAGGAAGAACACGGGGAGAAGAAGAGTGTAGAAGTTATAGGGGGACTTTCTTTTGGGTTTGAATATATATATTTGCTGTCCGCTGGACAATATATATTTGCCGTCCGCTATATAGTATCGCGGGTCTGTTCCTTGTCCGCTATATAGTATCGCGGACGCTAGACTTTTGGTAGTTTTCTCTACGTCCGCTATACTATGTAGCGGACGACACAGAATTTTTTTGGTGGTCTTCTCTACGTCCGCTACATAGTATAGCGGACGGCCCCGCAGAATGTTTTTGGTTGTGTTCTCTACGTCCGCTATGCTATGTAGCGGACGGCCCCGCAGAATGTTTTTGGTTGTGTTCTCTACGTCCGCTATATTATGTAGCGGACGGCCCCACAGAAAACCATTACTTAGTTTTTTCTTCTACACTTTGTTCCACCTCTCCAAAACTTCGTTTTTTCTACACTTAGTTTTTTCTTCTACACTTAGTTTTTTCTACACTTAGTTTTTTCTTCTACACTTACTTCCACCTCTCCAACACTTAGTTTTTTCTACACTTAGTCCAAACTGTCCGCTATATAGTATCGCGGATATACTTACCGCAGAAAATGGTTGGCACGGACCAGACATTTAGTTCCCGACCTTCCCGAACCCGGCCTAAGCGGAGGGCCCCTTATATCCGCTATATATATAGAACTATACAATGTGGCGTAATGTAATAAATTGGAATAAATTGGCGCCCGTAATGCAGTTTTAATAAATTGAAATAAATTGGCCCGAAGACTTGTTTTAGCGACATAGTACGTTAATGCTATTTTAATAAACTGACGCCCAAAGACTTGTTTTAGCGACGGAATCAACAATCTCAATTTTTCCAAAAAATAATGTACAATTCATAATCAACGATCTCAATATATCAATATATCGAGGCAACAAAAAAAGGCACAATTAACCAAGAAAAAATTTGAAAACATAATAAACAAGAACATAAATATTTTTATTATAATAAACTATGGTTCACAAATGGGGTACGAAAGCTTTTCACAAGCGCTCCGTTCAAAGATTACAACTTGAAAATCCCACCACCCAAGGTGTTCGAACACTACAAAGTCCCCGAGTTCGAGGCCATGCTGGCGCACGAAGACGTTCCAACCCTCTGCGAATTCCTTTTTTTGGGATCGGCCGGGCTTCAGCTTGATTTCAACCTGCCATGCCCCCTTGCGGCTATATAATCTTGCACTATCATGAATTGTTGTAAATTGATTGGTAAATGCTTCCGGTATGTCCTACCAAACACAAAATACAAAAAATAGGTTAGTTTTGGTTAAGAAAAACAAAAGATCAAACTTTTAACACACGAAAATACAGAGAAAGAGAAAGAGGGATAGCCTACAAGTTCATGCTCAAATCCCGGCATCATGACTTTGAAAAAGTGTTTGCCTACCAGGTGCAAGTTGCCAATATAATCGTAGGCGTAGGTGGTCTCCGATCCAGAAGCCATCGAGATCGTCGTTGAGGTGAGGACGGTGGTGTCGGCGGAGATGTGGGTGACCGGAGATGTGAGTCGCCGTAGATGGGGTAGCGGCTTTAGGTTAGATGTTCGAGAGAGGGGACGCCGTCCGCTACAATAATATATATACCCCGATCTGATTAAATATTTATAGCAGGAGAGAGTTGACGAAGGGACGCCGTCCGCTACAGATACCAAGGGACACTGTTGACGCCATACAGATACCAAGGGGACAGTTCTCGGGGCTCACGCCCGAGACTTTATAGGCGACCGAGGGGACAGGCCCTGACATGTGTCAGCCTAGAGATCGTCCGCCATACAGTATGGCGGACGCCTTTTTCCTGACACATGTCAGGAACAGAAAGGCGTCCGCGAGACAGTCTCGCGGACATGGGAGGAGGGCAAAAAGGTAAAACTCCCGTCCGCGAGACAGTATGGCGGACGGGAACCAGTTTTGGAAAAAGGCGCGATCTGGACCGTCCATCTTTCAGGATGGACGGTCAGATCGCGCTAGCAACTTAACTCCATTTGCTAGCGCTATCAATGGATCAGCTCCCTATATATATATATATATATATATATATATATATATATATATATATATATATATATATATATATATATATATATATACTTAGTATTAGAAGCGTAAGAGTTTGTATTTGATTTGTATGTCAGATAAAGAACAATAAGCACCTATTCTGATGGTATTGATGCTGAGCCTCCCATGATTCCTTTTAAGTTCTGATTAACTACCTGAAAAAATGACAATGACGCTTTGTTGTCATGTGAGTGATAAATCATTTCGCTGTAAAATAAAATGTTTTGTGCATAGACATTTCATTTACTAACAATAGACCCATGTAAGAAGTATTTCATGAAGTATATAAAGTGACTTAGTGATTTCTCCGACAAATAATCTTCTCACTAATGATTTCACTTTGATTAAATGCCATAAAATGACATTTACTTTTTATTATTATTTCTGAAGAGATAATGAAAGATTCAAAATTTATAAAAATGTGTCCCTATTGACAAGGGATAAGTGTGGTTGGTTACATATTAATGGGTAGTTATTTTCTAAGTGAATAGTTTATCTTTAAGTGAGTAGTTTATCATGTAATGGTAGTTATTTTCTACAAAGTCTCCAGTATAAATGATGGGTGAAAGAAGGAGCAAGGAATCAATCATAATCATCATCAACCAGACAAAACAAGGCCTTTCCAAGTCTTTTTCTTTCCTTCTTGTTTAGAAGATCTTTCTATCTATTGATAGGATTTTTAGTATTTTCTACAAAGTCTCCAGTATAAATGATGGGTGAAAGAAGGAGCAAGGAATCAATCATAATCATCATCAACCAGACAAAACAAGGCCTTTCCAAGTCTTTTTCTTTCCTTCATGTTTAGAAGCTCTTTCTATCTATTGATAGGATTTTTAGTTTTCAGAGTTGGAAATGTTATGCTTTGTAAACATCTTCATCATTAGTAAAAGTTTTTCTTTATCTTTATTGGGTGCGGAATCGTTCTACTACTTCAATTTTCATTTTTCATTTTCAAAGAAGTCTCTAGGTCTTAGGGGCAAAAATGATCTCACGCTTTTAATTGATTGTGCCGCGGGCGCACAAATCGATTGTGAGTTTGTCCAGCAGTGCAAGCATTGACACGCCCAGTGGGACCCTCTTAATCTGAAAGTGAGAAATGCCAGCAATATGTTTCCAAGTAATTTCTCGGAATTTTAGGCCCCATTTGATGAATTAAGGGCCAATTTCTGGATAAATTTGACAAAATGTCGTACTTTGGTGTTATTATTGTCTAAAAATTTTAAATCATTGTGTCTTTCATTTTATATGAAGTTGACAGTGGGTGATTTAATGAAATTTTGGTATAATCTAATGGATTGTATTGATGCAAACCATGTCCAGCCTATTCTACCATTGATTTTGATAGATACCTCTAATGAATTACATCGGTTTGAAAGCAATATTAAAATCTTGATGGGAGTAGATCATCCATATTTTTTAAAGGATGTACAGGATGCATTAAAAGAATGCTAGACTTTAATTCATAGAGTTAGGTGGATGAGGAATGAAGTGAAATTATTCCTTTCCACACTTGTTGAGGTTGAAAAGTTACAAACCAATAGTCATTCTTTGACTATTGCAAATGAGATGATGCCAAACATGACTGAAACATGAAGATGGATGCAACCAATTCATGGTTAGTAAAAATAACACGGCTACCTATTAAGAGGAGTCGTTTCACAATATCCAACTTGAAGTATTATCTCCATGTAATTCAAGTGAGTTACTTGATGAATTGCATGAAAAATGTGTGTTAAGGAAAAATTATTTAAATTCATTGATTCAACTAGCTAAAACTTACACCAAAAATGGTGTAAGTAATTTTTATAAAATCGATATTGTGCCAAAAATGGCAGTAAAAGTTGAATGACCATGTCTATTCTCATATGTGATTGATAAGTCAAAAGGAGGTTTGATCGATATGGCTGGGGGGCAAGTTTGCAAGCCTATTTGGCTGAAAGCAAAAAAGAGTCATTTTTCATGCGGCATGTATAGCGAGCCAACCATGGCTATCGATTCAAAATTCTCCACTGTTAGTGAGTTTGAAGTTTTTGACACCATGAAAAATAATGAAGAACATGTATTTTTGGAGTCAGTCAGTGCTATATTTTTTGGAGAAGGATACTCTATTTGGGGTTGTGGAGCACACCAAGGTAGAGTATTAATTCAATGGTTATTAAGAACTGCAAATATAGTCAAATATTTATTTGTTTTATTTTTATCCTTACACTTTTAATTAAGAAATGCTCAATCAATTGGCTTACAGTAGCCATTTTATATGTTGTTGGGTTGACGACTTGGCCAAAAATAGTCTTCATTTGGTTAGTATCTTGGCCAAAAATGATCATGGATTGTTTAGTGATCTTCAGTGTTGTTTAGCAGCCTAAGAAAATATGATGTCAAATTCTTATAAAGTTGATTAATTTTAGATTGTTCTGTTACATTACATGAAACCATTTGAGATAAAAAAAAAAAAAAAAGAGTCCGTTGGCGTGTCAAAGAGAACATTTAGGTGATATACGATAAAGAAAATGTCAATTCTACGGATTGAATAACAAAGTAGAATGGTAATAGCAAAATATTGAGTTTAATCTTAAGCCACATAACGTTGGAAAAGGTGATAGCACGACTTCTATCCGGTCAAGAAAGGTAATATATGGTTTGATAAAAGATATTAACCAATTTTGAAGAAAGAGATAGAGATCAGCTCAAAATATATGCATGCTCGCTGTACATATATGTGCAACAAACAATTGGAAAAATTGAATGCGTTCATGACTCTTATAAAAATGATAAAACTACAGCTATGAAAACAATTTGACACCTATTTTGCTTCTCTTCTCTTCTTTTCTTTTATTGCTTTAAAACACTCATAGTTTACTGTTGTTGCTAAAAGGTACCAAAGAATAAATAAAAAAGTGATTGTAAAGATTCTTGGAAAAAAAAATTGTAATTCATCAATTAAAGGTGTGTAGTTATATTTTGTTTTATTGCCCCTTTTTAGGGATTTATTTTACTGCATTAGAAAGGATATTTAGTTTACAAAACACATCAATGTGGATAACTTGAAGGAAGAATAACAAACTCTACTGATTGAAAGAACATCGGAAGTTAGACCGATGACTGAAGTGAAGTGAGAGTATCAATCATCAAAAGTTTGCAATTTGAAATTTAAACTCATCGACACCTGGATCAATCCATAATGTCAATAATGTTCTAGCGAATTTGTTGACGAAAATATATAATCAAGTTCTTTGAGTCGCCATCGGAGGTGGCATAAAAAAAAACTATTTTTAAGGATGTAATGTTCCGAAGACCGTTCCTTACTTTGTTTTTAATTTCCATTTGCTGATCTCCGTAACTTTTATCTCTGTCTTTGGGAACAAAGAAGGGAAATGACAAATGACCCCCTTTATGTATTTCGGGTTTGCGGGTCGATTTCTCGGATATTAATTTTTACGTTTAACCCCATTTAACTATCAGTTTTTTTGCAATTGAGTACAATTGATCGATCTTGGACAATTAATAACTGGTGAATTGGCATGGAATAAGACACAAATGCCCCTTAATCTGATAATTCCCATTCTTCATATCTCTTCCTCAATTCTTCATTCCAACTAAGCACCACCATTCTCGCCCCTACAAAACCTACAACCACCCACAACTCAAGCACCACCACCAAACCACCACAACTCAACCACCACCATAACCTCCAAATGCCAGACTCATCAAGGGCCACCACGAAACCACCACCATACGGCTGCCATCCATAACCAACAACCACAAAACACCCACAACCACAAAACACCCACAACCACCAAACCCACCACCTCACACCGCCACCACCACTAAACCACCACCATACTGCTGCAATCACCAAACTAGCAACACCACACGTGGCAGCCCATAACCAACACCACAAAACAGTCCCAACCACCAAACCCACCACTGCACACCGCCACCAAAAAAAATCACCACAAAAAGCTATTCACATCTCAAACCAGAACCACCAAAACCCAGATCGGCAGGGTGAGATGAGAAAGAGAGGGGAGTGGTCAATGATGGTAGTGGCGAGGGGAAAAGAGGTTGTCGGCTGTTGTTTCTGGCAGAGGGGTGGCGCGGCGCATCTGTTATTTGTTCGGTAGCTGGAAAAGGGGAAGGAAATAGGGGGTTGGACGAGGAGAGAGGACGTCATCGCTCTATGGATGGGGGTTTGACTGGGGAATCAGGGAAGGGGGGCCGACAGAAATGAAGGGAGGAGGAAAAAGGGGAGGTGGGCAGGGCGGGGGATGGTTCAGTTGGATTTTTATTAGGTTATTTTTTTTCTCTCTCTCATTGTTCAGATATCCTTTGGAATTTTAGTGAATGCAAAGAGTATTTTTTGAGTTTCATGTCAACATTTAGCCAGGTGTAATTATTGATAGATGAGGGGTTCAATTGTCAAAATATTAATACTCGAATCATTTTGCAAACCCGAGATACATGAGGGGGGTCGTTCGTCATTTCCCTAACAAAGAATGATGGCTTAAAAATTCCGAGAGATTTAAGGCTGAGCAACATTGCACTTTTGAGATTGTTAAAAGTAACATTGGAGAGAATTATATGTATTCGAAAGCTTTTTCTTGAGTTTGTGGTCTCGTGCACCATTCGTTAATGCCTAACATGTTATACTTGATTTGGAACTATTTCTTTTAAAATCACATTACAAGAGGTAATTAAGAATGAGTGAAAAATAAGTAGTTCAGTTTAGAATGAGTTTGGTGAATAAGAGGAAATGACATGTATATGAGATCTAAGACAACTCTTACCACGATTATAATCATTATAGTTGTTGGTACAACATGGAGGTAAAATGCAAGGGTCCATGGTGGTTGTTATGATAACAACGCTAGTGAGACAATGGAAGTAGATTTGGCATCAACAGTAAGAAGCAAATGATGTTGTAGGTGTAAAATGGTATTATTTTCTGGTAATGGTGGTGGTTGTGGCATGAGGTGATAGTGGTTGACCGCGGAGGGGGGTTGTTATATGTAAATGCAGCGGGATAGGACGAAAGTTGTGGCAATAGTGGCGAATACTATGGAGATGATAGTAGCGATAACGGTTGGGGACAATAAC